>WWET01000191.1:711365-729609 GCA_011038615.1 Limnodynastes dumerilii | reverse complement strand
ATAGCGCTTGCAGCCTGTCACAGTTAAAGCTGGGTCTCCTGTCAAGATTTACAGGAGACCCAGCCAATCAGGAGAGACTGCAGCCAGCCAATAGGCTGGCTGCAGGCTCTCCAGCAGAGATTATCGCTCCCAGTCTGTGGCAGTGTATGGTGCCGATATCGGGACCTTTCCCCAGGGGGAAATCGTCCCGTTTATTGGCAGCCACATGCTGGGAACGATAATCACTCTAGTGTGTGGCCAGCTTAACCCTAACCATAGCAGTTACCGGTCCAATTAGTGGATTTTTGGCACTGATACAGCCGACAGCCTAATCACAGCTGTATCAATGTCGATAAAGCAGGAATAACAAATATTCCTATTGGAAATGGGTTCTATGTCACATGGCCCTTTTTTAACAATTACTCTTTTGCAATAGCAGATAGGTTAGGGTTAGGCTGTGGGAAATGGAGGGTAAATGTAAGAGAGCTAGAAAGGGAAAGTTAGGGTTAGGCTGTGGGACAGGGAGGGTGAAGGTTAGAATTAACGTTGATGGAGATTTAAATTACCTGTATCCACACTGTATCCCTGTAAACTCTTGCTGTATCATTGTCATCGCCAGCTCACTGTAGCTGTGTGGCTTATCGCAATTCAGTTGATTGCACTAGCACACCACACTCAACCACAGCCTAACACAGTCTACGCAGCCTAAACCTAAGCCTAACCCTAAGATAAAAAGTATAGTACTCATCTGTCCACATTGCGTCTTTTCTGGAAGTGTTGAGCAGGCAACGCAGTAGAGTGCAGAATTGTGCAGCAGCCGTCCCTGCCAAGTGGGTGTCCTTTGCTGGAAAGATAGTGAGCAAGCATCCGTCATAATACTTCCATCTGTACACTTGTATGATTGTAGGGGTGGGGGTTGCTGTGCACAGGCTTCCCCCAACCAAGAAGAAAAGTTCTGTGTTACTAATCTCAGAATCCCTTATAGACAAGGATACCCCTTGTTCAGCTGAATTAGTCTTATATAAGGCATAAACCTATGGTAATAGGTAATTTGATTTTTTAACAGGTTTTTTTATATAGCACTATTAGCTTATGTAGCAATTCACAATTTTACTATTCATTATAACATGACTGGGTAGTAACAGTAACAATGCGTAGATCCCTGCTTGCAAGCTTACATTCTATAGGACATTGGTTACAGATGAAATTTATTGATAGGCCATCTACTTTTTATGGCTGCATGATTAACTTCAAATTTTCTGTCCCACAAACACTGTGAATTCCAAAGTTTATACTAGACAAGAGTGTCCATGGGCGCTTGAAGCTATTATTAGCAGTTGCGAACAGCTGTTTTTGTTTCACATATCTATCAACTTATTCATATAATAAAGTTCTACTGATTCACAAAATAACTTTCACAAGCTATCCCACATGATTTTTATGCACTGTGTGCATTGTCTACTAATATTACCTGTAATGGCTGCCCTCCTACTATAAAGACTATTGCTCAGATATAAATGTACTTTTAATATCATTATATAATACTGTTTCTATAATAGTGTTATGGTCACCGCACACCGTTTGTCCCAGTATAACTGGGTCCTGATCTTTGCTAGAGCTCCTGATAGTGTGGTGAGGCTGACAACCAGCAGGTTGCAGCCCCCAGTCAGATATCACACGAGGATTGGACATAACAGAAAATACAGGAAACAGGACTGGACCAGACTGCAACAGAGACCAACACTGACAAGAACCAGTACCATATGAGGATGAGGGGAAATTGATCCACGGCTGAGAGCAAAAAGAAACTTAACAAGATTAAACATAAAAGTCTATGGGAATGCAGAATAGGATTGTATCAAGAATCTAGATGACAGTTTCTTAGAGAGAGCTGGGGTAGGTAACAGGTGAACAGAGATGGTACAGGAGGATAATACAAATAGGGTAGGAATGATCCAGGGTACATACAAAATCCAACAACAAAAATAATACAGAACAGGGCAGTACATTGAAGTATATATGGATGAGCAGGAAGCCACAGAAAGGTCAGAGACAGGATAGCAAGGATCCAGCAGACAACCAGAGAGGAACAATTAAGCAGGGCTCACAAAGGATGCAAGGCAGACAACAGCATAGCAGGTTAATGAGCAAACACTGGTTAATGATCTTGCTGCACAAAACAAAAGGCAAATGGACAAAATGGCTAGAGCATATCATTTTACCAGCAAGGGACAGTTCTCCTTCATGGCTAGTTAAACATTGAGCAACAAATCAGAGCTGCAGAGCCTCCTATCTGCTGGTTGGTTTTAATCCTGTCTGTTAGGCACCAGCTGAGACCTATTAATCATGTTAGCACCTTGAGTAGCTTCTGTATGCTATTAGCACAGTTGCTTAGCAACGGTCAGGAGAACAGAAAGCAAGATAACTGTTAGAGCTATATACTGACTGTCTAATATTAGCCGGGATCTGCTCAAGCAGCCATGGGTGAAAGAGTTCATGCTGCTGCAAACATCAAAGCAGCATGTAAAAGACATTTAATAGACAATTATAATATCAGCCACAATTTGTATTATAATAATATAATATATAATTTTACTTTAATTTGGCCAATATAGGGTGTATGTTGGAAAGAGATACTTAATTTTTTTTATTATTGCTTTTAGGGCATATTATATTTCGGACAGTGCAAAGCTTTATTCTAAGCGCTTTGGAACATATTATAAGCATATTTGCATTTCTCTGCCACTTTCATATATACTGTATGTATATATCCAAACTACATAAATACTGAATTTGTGTGACAATATCTATTTTCTCATTCATGTTGTTTTTAACAGTATTTTATCAGTGTTGTATCAACACTGTAGGATCACAGTTTTCTAAATGTTCACCTCTGTATTGTACTTTATAGCATTTTAATGATTATTAATAAAGTTCATCGTTTTAAACTAAGTGGAATTAAAAAATTATTGGACTTGAGTAACCACTAAGAGGAAACTATGACACCCTTTTCTTGCTTTATGGTAGTCTTTTGCTTAATTATTAATTATTTCCTTGGTACATTTCCTCAATATTTTCTGAAGGATTTAATCTCATTTGCTGCTCTTCTTAGTGGCAGGTATAATTTTTGTTGTTTTAAAAAATAGATAATATGGCAGCATAAGTACACAAGTAGGTTTATTGGCTGTAAAAAACCCAACAACAATTAACACCAGTTAGTTCCTCTGTGTCTGTGTGCTAGGGAATTTAGACTGTAAGAAGGGCAAGGGTTGATGTGAAAGATTATTTAAAATTGTAAAAAGCTATCCAATATAATGGCGCTATTTAAAAATAAATAGAATGGTAAATTCAATTAAGATTCAATAACTTTTTAATACTTTATTAAGGTATTAATGTCAATAAATATATAATAATTTATGCAACTTTCTTTATTAACATTATTGCTTATCACCAATACCTTGTGACCTTTCTTGACAACCTATTCTTCTAATTGTATAAACCAACCACAAAAAAAAAACAAAGTGTAGCGCTATTTGAAATATTGCAGCAAAAAGATTATTGTAAAAGAAAAATGAAAAAGAATAGATGTCCACAATCATATATCTAAACACATTTCATTTAATAAACAATTAAACATACCATAAAAACAGTTAAGATAAAAAGGATATTACACAACCTGTGGTAGGGAAAATTGAACATCAGAGATGAAATCTGTAGAATATGCCTGCACTAATCATAGAGAGGCAGTTATAATCCATAAAAGGATAGTCAATTGAAAGAAAAAGGTGGTATATACAGACCAGAAATAAATTTGAATTGTCGTCAACAATGAGTGGATGATAATCCTAAATCGATATGAATTTGGCTGATTGGGGTGAATTGTTTGCCAGCCGACACCCCTGATTAATATACCCAGAAAGTCTTAACACCAAACAGGGGAGACGTGACTGACGATCTGGGAATCCAATAACACTTGTATAGTAGAGTAAATGTCGTGGTAAACAGAGAAAGTACATGGCTGGTGTAATTAGCTCACTCACCAGAGCTCACAGAATGTTTACTCTGCTCAAGTTCGGTCCACAGGACAGTGTAACGGCAAATGGTTTCCCACACAACAGGTTGTTAAAGAGAAGACACGTTTCCTTGCCACGTCAACTTTACTTACTGCACACCCATGTAATCCTTAAATAGTGGTCACTAGGACCTGATTGGTACAAGTATAATGATATACAAAAGTGGAACATCATTCAAAATATTAATAAACAATTGATATACTTAAAACCTTTAAAAACAAGAAAATCATTTTCCTAAATAGATTAAATGGACCTGATTCACACTTAAGAAAGAATTTAGGAAAGTTCCTAAATTTACACACAGCAAAGATAAGTAAGAATGATTCACAGATCCTAAAGAAAAATGCTAACCACACCCCTAGCTTCTTAGGAGCTAAGAACGTTCTTTTCTCCAGGTGCTTATATTTAGGAACAGCTTTGTGTCCCAACTTAGAATAGTGCGTATATTTAGGATCTTTAATATCCTTATAATTCATGGCTAAACAAAGAAACACATTAATTGATTCCATTAAGAAGCAGATTGATTTTCTTAGGCTTTCTTTGTTTTATAATTAACAAAAGTATCCAAAAAATGTCATAAAATCACAAGTTCTTATGGAAGGATTAAAAAAGAACCATTCAGCATTCAAAGCTATTATAAAATAAATATCAAAATAATAAATATCTATATAATTAGACCTAAACAAAGTTTGTATCTCAAGGTCTCACATAAACAATGCAAACATGCAAAAAAGTTAAATAAAATAAAACTATGTTTAAAATTGTTTATAACAAACAATGAAATCATGCACAAACTTCAAATTAATGTAAATAATGAGCACCTTTCAAATGTAAAGTCAAACACAAAATGGTGACAAAACAGTAGTTTTAAAAGATAGACCTTTAATTGTTTAAATCAAAGTAAAAACATGAGTCATTATAATCACGCAGCAGCTGTGTGTTGAACAAACAGAAAAGCATGAAGCTTTGCCTCTCTGTTAACCATGCAGATGTCAACTTAAGAATGATAGGGGACATTCTTAGTTTTTCCTGTGCGCATGTTACTCTGAGCAAGCCCTCTTAACTGTAAATCATTCTTAAGTTTTGAGGAATGCCCATACTGTACATTAGTAGCCCGAGTGCTGCTAATTTGCATTAAGAGTCTTGCCCCTCTAATCACACATGCGGAAGTCAGAACATTCTCAAGCATGAATCATTCCTAAGTAGCCGTTCTTATCTGTGACTCATTCTTACATGGTTTCAGTGTGTAGTTTAGAGTTCTGAGCATGCTCAGTTTACGTGTTCTTAAATATATGTACTTAAATCCTATTCTTACTTAGTTGTGAATCAGGCCCAATTTTATTAAACTAAACCTGCTGAATCTAAGAAGGGAGGAGCTCAACAGCCAATATTACTCTTATACAGATAGTGGCTTAAATAAACCACAACAAATACAATATATCAATATATCAAATAAGAACCAATATCAAATTGTAACTACAATGGGCCAGATCCAGAACTACGCAGTTCCGCGAATTTACGTGTGGCAGAGACGTAAATTCGCAGATTTGCACGCACTGCGCATGTGCACCACAGAAAATACGCACATTCACGTTGCGTATTTTAGAACGTATGGGTGATTCACGTATGTCTCACGTAACTACTTACGTGTGGGCGTGCCAAACTTACGCTAATCAACAATACGTGCGTTTTACGTGAAGTAGGTGGGGGGCTATTTAAAGTGTACAGTATGGGCGTGCTAAACTACGTACGTTCGCGTAGTCAGTACGTCCGTTCGTGGACGTATGCTGTTACGTTTGGAAAAGTTAAGGTAGGGTTTGGGTCGCGTATTTTGACAATACTGTTTGATTCAATATTTCACCAAACTCAGCTTATACCTGTATTTGCCCATTGGATCACATGGTAATCTAAGATATGTGTCCATGTTGCTTAACTGTTTGTCAATTTCTTTGTTTTAATCGCCCTGATCTTGTATTATGATCACTCCTCCCTTATCAGCCGGAGGCTCGAGAGCCTGTTACTCTGCCACTCTGTAAGTTTTTGTCCAATAGGTGGAAGTAATGTATTAATCTTTAAAACGACTTTATGTAGCAGTCTTGAAAAACACATTGACGGAATTATTGTCTAGGGGTTTAACTGAGATTTCTCTTTAAAGTCAATATACTGAGACTTTTTTTTATCCCTTTTAGTTGTCTTGATAGCCAAAAATGGTCAACTTTTCATTTGAAAACATCAAATTTTACATATGGAACAAAAGATAAGCTATTAGATGAAATAATGTTTTTGCTGGCAATAATTTCCTTGTTGACAAATAATCAAATCTGTCGAACGTGCGTCTTGGAACTGGTCCTATGCACATTTCCATTGTCCTCTGCTTTTGGTTCATTCCCTCTTGGGTGTGTGTTGATTTTCCTCTCAAAGGTTTGCCTAAAAAACTCATTATGCATTTGTGTTTGTATTTTCTTTTGCCATTTTGTCATACTGTCAGACATCAGCATGTCTTTATATTTATCTTCAAACTTATCAGTGTTTTCTTTTGTTTTGGTGAGTTCTCTAGATGTTTTTCAATTACTTATAAAAATCAGGTCCAAAGAACATTTGTTTAATATCGCCACCCAGTGACAACAAAAATCCTGGTTAACACTGATAATAGTCAGAATCTTTTTAATCCTATATCCTCTGGTAAATTTTTTATTTCCTCAAATAGTCAGACAACATAACTCCATGTATATGGTACTCTACCTTCTTTTTTTATTTGAGGATTGTGTGGTACATTTCCTGGTTAAACATTGAAGATTTTGTAGTAGAAAAATATTCTTTAAACAGAATGGCTTCCATCTCCACATCTAAAAAGCTTAATACATCACAAACAGGAAGATAAAGTTGTTCCGAGCCTCTGTTAGGCTCATCTGTTTCAGACATGTTTGCACAAATAGCTTTGTAAAATCTCTGTCAGCTGGTGTGTTCAAAATTTAGTCATAATAGATCAAGGTGTTGCCATTTTGTTGAGTGCCAGAGGAATGGTTCCATTTGTCAATGATGCCAGAAATAGTGGGGAAAAGAGCACTCCTAATTATTACTGGGATGCTCATATGAAATTTCATAAATATTGTTTTATACTGCTAAACATTGTGGCAGTGCCTTTACTTTGCTCCTTGTTATTGATATATACTATACTAGATGGTCATTAAAATTTTGTTTTCTAGATTTTTCTTTCATGTCTGGAAGACATAGCATTTGTATTGTTGCCATTTAGTGTATCTCATTTTCTTTTATATCTTTTTTTTTGACTGGTGCAAATGCCACTCACTTGTATAACCTTTCTTTTGCTTTCTTTTGTTAACCATATAAATATGCCCTTTCCTTCACCCTTTTTAGAGACTTTTTAAGCATTTTTCTTGTGTAAGAGCATTTTATTCAATGAAGCATGACATGATTTTTTTGTGTGACATCTCAAGTGTATAGAAAAAAAAAAAAGAAAAAGAAACAAAAACGCCTGGTTGCCAAAGCTAAGGAGCAATACATCAGAACTGAAATCCCTGGAGATATACTTAGGCTTGCTGAGAGTATTTTTCAACCCTTGCATTGAAACCTGCAAGGTCTTTCACAAAAAATAAATAAATATATATATATAGACAATTCCTGCAAATATTGTAGTCTTAAGTGAATGGCAAAAATATGTTTTTACTCAAATAAATCAAGACATAAAAACGTAAAATTATATTTTGGTATAATCATTTTTATTTTTTGCCAAGCGTATAAAATATTAATTATCATGTCACAATGAAAATGTATCCCAAATTTTATAATATAGTACACTAGATAATATACTGTAATTAAATTAAATGTATATTCAGAAATCAAAATCCATCGTAACATTATACATGATTTTTTTCTTTGCAGTAGTAGCCCAAATTAAGTAGAGTAAGTAATTCCATTATCTGGCTGTGACTTGATATATGATATAGATGCAGCGCTAATGAGTCATTAATAAGTAATTAAATAGTTATCCTCATTGTGTATCATTGTAACAGCCCTCCAGTACTCAGAAGAAATACACTTCAAAAAGGGTCCAGTCTTAATTATGCTGCAACTGTGTGAACATATAGTTACTGTAACGTTAATGATCATATGTTTGATCACCAACATCCCATCTCTCCATCAAAAGTAGTTAAAGGATGATTAAACTCTGAAGTTTTCCCATTTTTACTTTATTACTGTATTTTTATGCAGTCTTTAATCAGTGCCTCCTTCTACTACAGCATTAATGGCTCTGACTTTCTTGTCTCTAAATAGGTTAGCTTGTCCAAAGCAGCATGTTAATGATGAGACATGCAGAGTGTTTGAAAAAAAAACTTTGGCTTGGGTGAATCAGGAAATGTAGGTAGAAGGTAAAGTTGAACAGAACAGCTGTGGATTCATGCAGGATATCTGGCACAAGGTAGAAATCCAGAATTCTAACTTAAAAAGAAATACATTTTCAAATTTCTGTAGTAGACTGTTCTAAGGTTTTCTGTTGCAAAAGGCTAAAACCAGTTATTTTGATCATTTGCAATTTGGAAAAAATAATCTTGATGGAAAAAAACATGTCTCATTTGATTATATATGAGTGGTGTGGCACAAAATACCTGCCCTTTCTTCCTACTCCTAAAATTAGAGATAACAGACCGGATTTGCAGTTAAGAAAGGTTTCCATACTGTAGCCTCCACTGCAGAGGCTATCGTAGCGATTTTCTGATTCAGAGGTCCGATTGTAGGAGAGCAAAAGCACTCCCCCTACACTCCTATGTGCGGATATTGAAACCACATGCTGGACCCCTACCCTATGTATCTCACATGTAAACCTTTCTGTGGTTTACCCAAGCCCATACTGTACGATTTGCATGTATTATCCCACCCCCCCATGTGTATCTCCTATGCATGGGGGGGGGGAAGCCCCCTTGTGTGGAGAGCTCTGATTCATATGGAATGCAGTATCGGTTAGCTGCACTCCGTTACGGAAATAATAGTACTGCATATGCGCAGCAGCCGGCACACTTACTTTAGTATGAATCAGGAAGCTAAACAGGAATCCACATAGGTTGCTCTCCGTTCAAATTATTCCTCTTCTCTTTTCCTCTCCAAAATAAACTTCATTTATAGTTCACCCTCCACCCTATGCCCTTTGCTCTGCAGAATTCATGACCTGAAAGCTACACTGATAGCATCCTTTCAGGACCACCTGCAGGATTGCACTAGGGCAGCTGCTAACCTGTGCAATAGTCTCCATGGTTGTATCATATTAGATTCTATTTGTTATTACTTAAGGTGGCCCTTAAAACTAATTTGTAATCTGCTTCTCAAGAGAGGTTTTTGAATAGGGACGGACAACGGTCCGGCTTCACAACCCCGGACGTATTGCACATACGTCCTTAATTTGCTGATAGTAGCTACTACGCATGCATAGTAACTATTTTACGCAATCTATATATTTAAGACCATATATATGCAATCTACATAACGAAACAACTTGTTGATTACATAAAATAGTTACTACACATGCGTAGTAGCTACTATCAGCAAATTAAGGACGTATGTGCAATACGTCCGTGGTAGTGAATTCGGGCCAACATCTCCATCCTACAATGCATAGTGTGCACTGATTGTCTATGTATGTGAAACAGCTACTATTGTGCTCATGCAATGATGCAGGATGTTCCAGTGTTGTAACCAATCAGCATGCTGCAAAGTCTAAGGTTGCAACTGGCTATGGGGCCTTGATCCCCAAAGTCACTGTTTGTCACTGCCAGCCTTAAAAGTGACAGCATGGAACTGTCAGCTGCTACCGGTAGTAGGTTGAGTTTAAACAAAATTTAGTGCTGTTTATAAACAACCTGGCTGTGACAGCCTCTCAGTGCTGGTATATCATCTCCAATTCTTCTGCCAGCAGGTACTCCTGTTGGTTGTTCTTAAGCATTCTAACAGCATGATGGCTTCCTTAGAGATTTAAGGTGTAAATAGCTGGATGCTTTAGCTTTCTCCACTATTGATTTGACATGTTTCATTACCTTTCCCCACAACCTGCCATAGTGGGTTGGAATCATCAGGCATGAAGACTCACAAGGGAATTCTCCGATGCTTTTGTTGACCGAACAACACTGAGAATATTTACACTTCCAACATTCCAACATACTTTGAAATAGATATAGCCAAGTCTGGGGAATCAAAAGGGAAACTGTATATATACTTTACTACTTTACTACTACTTTACTCTGGTCCCATGTAAGCCTTGAAAAGATTCAGGAGGTAGGTTAACTGGAATTCACAGACAGGGCTTCCATTATAAATCATTGTGCCCAGTGCGGATAAAATACACTGTGCCCACCCATAAATACACTGTTGTTTTGTATTGTTTTTTGTCTAATAGTAAAAATGTATTGCTTGAAAGTTCCCGGCCTGTTTGTTTAATTCCTGTTTACTTGTTCTACTACTGCTATATTTCAGCATGTTCTAGCCCGACCCCAGACTTCCTATAGAAGCCTTGCCTGTTCTTTCCAAATGCTAACTGTCATGGTCAGAGATTTAGGGGTATCGGTTACGGGTTCCAGGGAGTGAGACAGAGAAGCAGGCGTAAAATGGAAGCTGGCTGGTTTAATATATGAGTGGTGCATACAGTGAGTACAAACCGGTAGGATAAGGCAGCGTTAGATAACGAGCGAGATAAGTCCAATACTAACACTTCCCTCAGGTTTATAAAAACCCCTCAGCTCACCTTTTAGATCTCCCTACAGAACAAGGTATATAATTACACCACCTGTTGATCTTTTAAACAGTCACTAATTAACACACCTGTGCTCCAGCAAGGAGATCTAGAACACATGTACTGTTGGGGAGCCTTGGGAACCTACGTATTCACAGAATGCTTAGGATTTTTTGTTTTTCGGATTTTTTAATTTCTAAAAAATCTTAAAATTGACAATTGGCATATGACACACACTGTGCTACCAACTATAGATTTATTGTAAACAAATGGCATGGTCCAGTGCCCTAGGGGCGGAGACAGGACAAACTTCGCCTAGGGTGCCCAGAGAGCTAGCACCGGACCTGGTGGGAAAGTTAAAGTTAAGATGTTAAAGTACCAAAAAAAAAAATAATAATTTTAAAACAGCAAAAATGTGTGATTTGCAAGGTTTTTTTCCGAGGAGGAGAAGGGGGTGCTGTGTCCAGGAATTTCTTGATGAAAAGCTGGTAACTCTATTGAGTGTAAGGTATGTATGTATGTATATATTATGTATATATGTAATGCATGCATGTATGTTGTGTGTGTGTGTGATATACAAGCTATGTGTAAATACAGTATAAATGTATAACTAATAAATATATAAAATTAATATACGCCTATAGATATATAGATTTGAAATGATGAAATAGATAGTTAGCCGTTATATACACACATAAACACACAAGTACATAGCGGTCATAATTTTGTGTGCTCTGTCAGGCACTTGAAAAAAGAGAAGGGAAGGAAGAAGAAAAAGGATGAAAGTTGAGAAGCAGAAAAGAGGTAAGTGACCACACAGTGTATCTGTACTAATCAGTTATAGGGAGGGAGGTCCAATAATTTGCTCTACTTGGGCCCAGAAATCATCTTGACTGCCCTGTGTGTGTATAGATGTTGTGCACTGTGTGTGTGTGTGTGTGTGTATGTGTGTGTGTGTGTGTGAAGGCAAGGCTGGACCAAGGCAGGACTGGACCAAGGCAAGGCTGGAGTAGTGCAGGGTTGGACCAAGGCAAGGCTGGACCAAGGCAAGGCTGGACCAAGGCAGGACTGGACCAAGGCAAGGCTGGACCAAGGCAGGACTGGAACAAGGCAAGGCTGGACCAAGGCAGGAGCTCAATTCAGGAGTACCAGGCACCTCGAAGACCTAGTTGTTCTGGCAATGAATGACAGAACAACCAGGGTTTAAATAGGGCGCCCATGGCGCCTATTGGCTGGAGAGCTCAAGCCCTTAAGTCCTATTGTTGGAGCGGCAACATGCGACTGACCAAGATGGCGGCGCCCGCGGACCGGAGTTCCGGGCGCCGAATTCCATGTGGGAAGAAGCCTTGTGCCACAGGCGGTGAGTATAGGGGCTGTCACTGGACTCGTGACAGCCTCCAAGGCTGAGGAGGAAATGCTGCCGACGGTCCGTGGAGCGGGTAAGTGCGGCGCCTGCCGCGTACTTTTGTGATACTAACTGAGCCAGGACATCATAAAAATATTAGTTTTGACTGCTTTTGGAGAAATTTTGGAAAGCTACAAAAATCTTTCAAGTGGTAGACAGAGTCGGGCTGTCTACTAAAACAACCTTTACCTTCTCTTAAACAGGGTCAAAGGTTTATTAAATCATTTAGGATCATATCTCAAATGATTCAATTTGCTTTTCACTGATAGTTACTTTCCTCAATGAAAAAATTAGTCTGATTTGTTTCGTTTCTGGTTTGTTTCTGTTCTATTGCTTAAGACATTTCATGAGAATCCATTTCTTGGTCAAAATAAAACATGACCATGTCATTTGTTTAATTGGAAGAAAATGAATTGTTGAAAAGATCATTGACTCTAGAATCCAAAGAATTAGGCTTCAGTAAATTGTAAAATTGAAGGAATATGACCAGAATTTTTTTTTTTAATGGACCTGGCTATCTCTGTCCATGCAAACATTCGGCAAAGTTTAAAAAAAAAAGTAACACCCCTTTCCTGAATTCACATTAAATTATCTTATCTTCCTAGTTTACTATGATTTAACCTCCTTTTACATTTAAATCAACTTCCAAGCAAACCCATAGTTAACACTATGTAAACCCACAGCCCTCAGTTCAAACTAATTTTAATTAATAATTAAACCAATATCAATTTACCCTCAGTCCACACTAAACGAATCCCCATAACCTAGTTTGCAATATCCTTCTCCACTACTCCTCCCTTCAAAAGCTCTTTGTGGATAGTCTGAAATGTGTGACTTGTATACATTATTTAAGGGATTGAGGCCTGTTTCTCTCAATGGGGTATATTTACTAAGGTTGATTTTGCTCAAAGCGCCCAAACTCCCAGGACTTTGCCGGCAATTATGCCTTTGCCGTATTCATTAAAGCCTTTAGCAAAATCGACCAGGCAAACATCGCTGGACAAAAATCGTACAGATGTTTGCCATACAAAAATTCAACGTAATCACTAAAGGCGATTTTACTAAATCGTCTTTAGTTCGTCGGCAAAGCGCTGAAAATCAAAGCGGCTTTTGTGTGGGGTGCTTTAATTGTAATTTTACACATTAGGGGGCAATATTAGGGATTGAAAATTTTTATTTTATGCACACATGTATGTAAATGTATTTATGTATGTTTTTTGACACCGGATACAGTGCCGCATGCTTAGAAGGCTTAACATGCTGACACTGATATTGCTACAAGGCTCAGCAATGCTGAGCCTTGTAGTTCTATCAGCGCAGCCATGCTAAGCATTGAAAACATGCTGTGCTTGGGTTTGTTATTTTTTTTAACATAAAGCGACGGCGATTTTTCAAGGGAAAAATGTACCCCTTGAAAAATTGATGCTTATCGATGGGGATTTAAATTTGCGGGTAAAAATCGACTGTTAGTGAATCCTGTGATTTTAACTAAAAAATTGTGGGAAAATCACGACAATACCAAGCGATTTTAAATCACTTGCAAAAAGCAACCTTTGTAAATATACCCCAATGACTCATACACTGCTACACTACAAGTGAGTCTACTTGGCTTGGCTCCGGGCCCAGTATAAAAGTCTGTGATATGTTCTGTTGCCTGTCATGGACACTGGGGGCCTCATTTACTAAGGTCGTTTATTTACAGCGATTCTACATCGATCATCATCGCTGTGTTTTAGCAGCGATATTTTTGCAAAAATTGCGGCATTTACTATGCCCGAATTTTTGCCATTGATGTAGAATCGCCATCGATGTTGATCGATTTTAAAATGGAAAAATCACCATGCTTTTCTATTGAAAAGCACAGCGATTCTCCATTTCCAAATCGACATACATTTTCCTATCACTTATCCTGCCGACGCATATACTACTATAAGGAAAAGCATGGCCATGTGTTTGTGGCCATGCTAATCCTTATAGTAGTGTAAGCAGCAGCCTGATAAGTGATAGAATTCTATCTGCAAATGTCTTATGTGTCTGTTAAAAATTAAAAAAAGTACATTAAATGCTTTTCCAATCTACAAAACATTGTACATGACCATATCTTGGATGAGACTCAGTGATAGACATGAATTTGTATTGGGTGCCATGAGAAGTCTGAATTCTGGGGGGCTTTTAGGATAAGAGAATAAAAGCGATTGATGAGGAGGCTTGAGGAAACATATGGAAAGTGTCATAAATATTGAGATGCGGAAGCTTTCTGAATTTGGTAAGGACCAATGTAGTAGGGCACAAACTTCATTAAAGGAACGCTCAGAAAAAAAGGTTCTTTGTTAAGAGCAAATTATACTAAAAACTCAGCGAAAAGGAACAGGGTATATTTTAGATAAAAAATTAGAATAATGAATAAATTCACCTTAGCAACCAAGTGAAAAAGGACCTGTTTTTAATATACACAATCAAATAAATAACTATGCATAAAACACAATGTAAATAAAATAAAATAAAGCATCTGCTATAAATTACAAGAGCCTAATTAATAATACTTGATAATAAAGTGCACTGCAGGGAACTCAGGGTCGGCCAATACCACAATAATAAGAATTTTTATTATGAGGTAGTCACGAGTAATGGAATAGATGTTAATATATATTCAAGCTGTGGTACCACAGTATTGCAGTCTCCGTTGTCCTCAGAAGAGCCATAGATAGAGTTAGAGGATAGCCAAAAAGAGTTCTCTGAACCGATATATATAATTAAGAGGTAGTTTGTGAACAGCCAGCGTGCAAATGTGCATAAACACAGCCAGGGTAAGTGTATGATACTCACGGCCAGGAGATGGTGAATTAGCAGGTAAGTCCGCAGTATAAGGTGAGTACCTGGCTGTAGAAAAGCGGCATGGAGTCCGACAGCAGCCGGGTATCTCCGTCCGATAGCTCCCCACACTGCAGCTCCCTCTGGCGTGGGGATATGATCAGTCGCACAGCTAATTAGACTGTGAAACAAACGGGTCCGTGGTGCAGATGACTGCCACCTGATAACAACGTATAGCCTCTCCAGGCGCTCCACGTACGAACACGGTATGGCAGGCAAGATTAGGATTGAAAGTGCACTAGTGCAGATGAGGGTCAGAATAAAATCTTCTATAAAAGAGAATGCAGCGGCATGTAGAAACAGCACTAAAAAGTTTCTGTTTTACGCGTTTCGTGCCTCATCTGCACTAGTGCACTTTCAATCCTACTCTTGCCTGCCATACCGTGTCCGTACGTGGAGCGCCTGGAGAGGCAAATTCTTATTATTGTGGTATTGGCCGACCCTGCGTTCCCTGCAGTGCACTTTATCATCAAGTATTATTACTTAGGCTCTTGTAATTTATAGCAGCTGCTTTTATTTTATTTACATTGTGTTTTATGTATAGTTATTTATTTGATTGTGTATATTAAAAACAGGTCCTTTTTCACTTGATTGCTAAGGTAAATTCATTCATTATTATTATTTTTTATCTAAAATTATACCCTGTTCCTTTTCGCTGTGTTTTTTAGTATAATTGGTTTTGCTTTTTAGAACTTGCATAGTTCCCCCTCACAGCTTGAACCTAGCGCCGGAGTTTTTCCCCTCTTCTTTTTTTCTCTTTGTTGAGAGCCAGACTATTTTTTTTCCTTTGGCACCATCTTGGGTACTGCTCTTCTTCTGAGATCTGCTTGAGCATTATAATGCTGGAATAATTTGAAGAGCACCTTCCAAATATTCACAAAGTTCCTTAGAGAAGTTTTGGAGGCTGGAAATTTAGAGGCAGGCAGAGCAAAGAATGGAACCCGAGGATGTAGGCTGTAAACTGTGTAGAACAGAGTGGAACTACAAGATTTATGATAGTGATTGTTGTGAGTAAACTCTGCCCAATGAAGGAAAGCTGCCCAATCATCCTGGGAGGATAAAATATACTGAAGATTTCAAGATCCTGGTCTACCCGCTTTGTTTGGACATTGGTTTGTGGATGGTATGCTGTGGAAAACATGGATTTGTAAGCTTTTACAGCGGGCTCACCAAAATCTAGCTACGAACTGCACTCCTTAGTTATATACTATTTTCTCAAGACACCCATGGATACAAAATATCTCTCAAATAAAGAGCAGGAGCAGATGAGGTCTCAAAATAGACCAATTTTGAAAAGGGGTCCATAATGACCTAAATGGTGGAAAACCCATTAGAAGAGGGCAAGTCCGTACCAAAATCCATGGAAATATGGGTCCATGGAGTAAAAGGACAGAGGTTGAAGCAGCCCAACAGATCATCTGTTCATCTTGTGTTGAGCACATTGTCCACAGGCGTGGGCCACCAATAACCACAATAAAGTAGTCTTTTGAATTCCCACATGTTCTGAAAACATAAAAGCAATGACCCCACTGGAGAAGTTACTTTCGGAATTTCTCAGGATGATTCAAATGATTTCCCAGGCAGTAAAGAAACTTCTGGGCGAGTGACTGTCACACAAAGTGAATCAATGATTGGTCAATATTCAGAATCAAGAATCAGCAGAAGACTCATCTCCTTTCATGGAATGAGACAAGGCATCGGCCATCTTGTTTTTCATTCTAGATCAAAGGCTTATCTGAAAATTGAACTGGGAAAAGAAAAGAGCCCAACTGGCTTGACATGGATTGAGAGATCAGGCAGTCTTCGAATAGAGAAGGTTTTTATGATCTATTTAGATGGTAATTGCATGAACCATTCCCTCCAAAAGGTATCTTCATTCTTCCAATGCTAGTTTCATGGTGAGAAGGTCTTTTTCACCAATGGAGTACTTTTTCTCGGCAGGTGAGAGAAGAATCCACAGGGATGGACATGTCCATCAGGAGCCTTCTGGGACAGGATGGCCCTGACTGCAACGGTGGAGGCATCAACATCTAAAATGAAGAGAGCAGAGAAATCAGGTTTGCGGAGTACCAGAGCAGAAGCAAAAGCTGTAATCAAGTCTTGAAAGGCATTTGACTTTCAGGAGGCCAGTTATCCAGATTAGCTCCTTTTCTAGTGAAGTAGAGATGGATGAAATTATAATGAAATAGCTCCTAACATATTTGTAATAGTAGCTCACTGGATACCTTTCACAGAAGTAGGCTGTATCCATTCGAGAATGGCCTCGACTTTTTCAGGATCCATTCTAAGTCCTTTTCCTGAGAGGATGTAATCGAGAAATGGAATGGACTCTACTTCAAAGACAAACTTCTCAAATCTGCAGTAGAGTCTATAGGAGCGAAGTCAGTGAAGAACCTCCTTAATTTGCTTGCTGTGTGTGGTCAAATCCAGGTAGAAGGTTAGAATATCGTCTAGGTAAACTGCAAGTTAGGAGCTGGTAGAACTCGGACAATCTCATTGATGAAATTCTGAAAGACAGCTTGGGCATTAGTTAACCCAAATGGCATTACTAAATACTCTTAGTGCTCATCATGAATATTGAAAGCTGTCTTCCACTCATCACCCTCCTTAATCTGGATCAAATTGTAGGCACTTTGCAAATCCATTTTTGTAAAATATTTTAGGGATTAGTGGCAGTGGATATTCATCCTTTTTTTGATGAAGAAGAACTCTGCTCCAGCCTGGGATGATGAGGGTTGAATAAATCCCTTTTCAACGTTTTCTTTAATGCACTCTGACATTACCGCTGCTTCAGATACAGACAGAGGATAAGTGCGGCCAAAAAGAAGAACAGCTCCAGGAACTAATTCAATGGAACAATCCCAATTTCTATGGGTAGGAAGAACATACTAAAGACATTTAAGAACTCTAGGTATTGAATTGGAATATCCGGATTTCATAGACAGAGGTAGAATGTTGTGGACAATTTTTGGCACCTGCAGAACCCTAGGATAGGATCTCAGATAAGGAAGAAGTTAATTAATTATATATAATGTTTATGTACTTTGTTGCTGTCAGGGCCGGACTGGGACTAAAAATCAGCCCTGGCATTTGAAGCACACAGGCCCACCTGCTGTGGGGTTCGTTCACAATATTGTTACTCGCAGTCTGGGAGACACATTGTATTATTATTATTAT
>WWET01000191.1:667376-686090 GCA_011038615.1 Limnodynastes dumerilii | reverse complement strand
TATATATATATATTATATATATATATATATATATATATATATATATATATATATCAATGTGAATGCTCGGCACCCATTGTCTTAGTAAAACAAATCAACCGCTTAAATCAAAGTTAATCCAATGTTTTAGATATTTATTATCTTTCCTAAGGTAATAAAAGAACAAGTGTACAGATAATACATTTATAGTACTCGCCCATGTGTAAAGCCTTCCCTGCGTGGCTCCGTTCCACTCCCGGGCAACTTCCGGCGCCTGAATCATGATGTCATCCCGGAAGCGTCCTGTAGTAGTCATGGAGACGCCTCCCAACATCAACTCCTCATAATAAACGTGATAATATTACAGTAGGAGAAGAGTGTCAGTAATCCCGTGCACTCAATACCACCAGTATGTAGAAACTTTAAAAAGGCAGAATAATTAGATAGAAAAGAAAGATAAAAATAAATGCGAGTAGATCCATCAACAGTAATTCTATACACTCTAAATACAGAACACTAAACTGAGCTGAATAAATGCACATTGTAATAATTCTATAGAAAAATGTCATATTCACATCACTGTTGCGAGAGGGCAATTGCTCTAAAAGAAACATGACAAGTTAAGGGATTTGTTCAGTCCATTAGGAGCAATCATATTAAGACTATGTATCTATTTACATTCTTTTTGAAGTAGTATACAATCTTTATTGCCACCTCTCTGTAGTGGAGAAACGTGGTCAATGATCCTATAGTTAAGGACCGCTAGGCTGTGTTTAAACTGTTGAAAATGTCTGGCGACCGGTTGGTCCCTAAGTTTTCCGGTAAGTGCTCGATGGCCTGTGGACCGCCATCCTCTCTCAGAAGGTTTGTGAGGTCTTCCCGACATAGAAGAGTCCACACAGGCACTGAATAAGATATATAAGAAACTATGACATTTAGAAGTGGCGGTATGGACATTTAGAAGTGGCGGTATGGACATTTAGAAGTGGCGGTATGGACATTTAGAAGTGGCGGTATGGACATTTAGAAGTGGCGGTATGGACATTTAGAAGTGGCGGTATGGACATTTAGAAGTGGCGGTATGGTTACGACTACATTTGTAGCAAGGTAAGATAGTATGTTGTTTTAGTGATCTGAGGTCTGGGTCATTTGTGACTATAGGCCACCATTTATTAAATTCATGTCTAATTAGTTGACTTTAATTGCTACAAGTCTGTACGAAAGGGAGGCGATTCATAAGACGCGTCTTTGTGTTTGACTGTAAAACTTCTTCTCTGGGGATACAGCTGATTTTTTGTTTGATATGCAGTAGTTTATTATGGTTATAGTCTCTTTGGCAAAATTTGTGATCATCAGCTGCATCTGTGTTTCCCACTTTGACTGTTCAGACACAATGCGATGAACCCGCAACATCTTAGAAAAAGGGGGTCCATATTTTAACGTGGGTGGGTAGAAAGAACTGGCCATAAGAATATTATTCTGGTCTGTACTCTTCTGATAGAGATTTGTACTTATCTTGCCATCCCTGATGGTAAGGAGAACGTCCAAATAATGTATTTGATTTGGCTGTACATCAAAGGAGAACTTGATAGGACTATGCTTTAGTTCTTGCATCAAATACAAAAATTAATTCACATTAGATTTCCATATGATCAGAAGATCGTCGATGTATCCTTCCTTCCTCCTCTCCTCCGCTCACACCAGAAGTCCACTTCCTTTCCCCTACTTATGTCTTCTGTAAGTTCATCCAGTGTGTTAGCTCACGTGAGCAGGGCCTTCCATCCTAGAGTTGTTCCCTCCTTCATCACTCCCCCCTCACTCCCCCCTCACTTTGTATCCTCTTGTCCCCCTCTGCTACCCTTTTACCCCATCGTCACCTGGTGGCTCCCTCATAACTTTTCACTGCACTCTATCCCCTCCTCCCTGATCTGCCAAGCTTGACAACTCACCTTTTGCCCTTCTGTCTGTGCTTGCTTCACTTTATTGTATTTTTGTGATATTTTCATATTTATATTGTATTTTATTATGTATTATGCTGTCCATCCCTACCCTATATGTCTCTACTATATTTTGTTGAATTTTGTATGGCGCTGTGGAAACCTTGTGGCACCTTATAAATAAATGATAATAATAATAAGTATACATTTAATTAACAAACTGTCAATCAACACTTAAAATTTCAGTTTGATTAATAACATTTAGTAACAATTCATTTTATCCTAAAGTTGAATGCTAATTTTTTTTGTCTTTTTATACATCCTACCAATCACAATCACAATACTGATTCTAATGAGATATACTGGTGAATAACAAACCAGTATATAACACTAATTTAGATGGTCTGTGGTGCCTCAAGCTATACTACAACAGCTTGGATGGTCTGAAGACACCTTTTAATTGAATCAGTGCATCAACAATACAAATCTCTTATCGGCAAATGTTCCAAGTTTCACTCATAGCAACACAAAGCTATACATATTTGTTCTGGGTATTATAAATGTAAACTTAAAATATGCCTTTATTATTGTTTTTATTATTATTGTTATTATTACTAGTAGTAGTTTTAATAGTAGTAGTGTGATTATTGTTGTTATTATTATTACTTCTACTGCACCTATATGCTCTACAATGTTTTACACTGTGAATAAATGATAAAAACAATTACTATAGTAATTTGCTTCTTGACAATTAGAAAATTCTTGCAAATTCAAATTAGTTGCTTCCTTATAATTTATCAATGAACATCTTAAAATGTGATATAGAAAAAGAAACTGGTGGTTGTACCATCAGTATATCCATTGCTATACTGTATTTACAAAATTCATTTTATGAGGGGCGTGGCCTGACCAAGATGGCAAGTGGACGTGTCTTGTGAGAGCTCTTTCCGCTACACCGACATTGGAGCAGTTTTGGGGGCACTTTCCACTGTCCTCCCCACTCTCACTGGACAGCGGAACAAACGTGGCACTAGTGGAGACGAGTGGCAATCATGCGCCCAGCACCTCCTGAGGCCTATCACACGAGGTTTCCTGAGACTGCAGCATCGGGAGGAGTTGGACCCTGGGAAGCTGCGCTGCCTGCTGCGGCGGGGCATTCGGAAGCGGACCTACACAGCAACGCTGCGGCGTTATTTTGAAAGCTGACATACAGAGGCATTAGTGTATAGCGGGCCGCCGACGACCGCAGGCTCACCCATATATTATCCAGGTTCAGGCCTTCCATAGCCCTATCCTGACATCTTTGTGGAGCGCTGCCTGGGCGGGTGGACATTCCCCAGACCTTGGTGGCTGGTGCTGGTGACTTGGTAGGCACAATACCAAAATCGTCTCTTTGATTTCCAAGTATACAATTCCCTCAGTTGCATAACCTTGCTAACTTGATGCACTAACTACATAACTGAGTCCCCCTGTGAACCATCTGCATAGCTAAACAACGGTGTGTTATATTCTTTGTACCTTTAACAAGCCTTCTCTCAGCAACATGAAGCACTCAAAAATCCCCTGCAAGGAGTAGGAAAGCACTTCTTCAAGCATGGCAAATACCAGGCCCAGGCCTCTCCCTTCTCTCCCCTCGCAGAATCTTCTGACCAGGAAACAGATCTTGAAGGGGCCCCATTTACTAAAGCGGACATTCGTTCACTTCAAGACTTCCTTCGCAACAGAATTACAAATGGGGCTCTACAGAAAGATATCTCAGACTTGTTTAACCGTACCTAAGAGTTGGAAAAATCTGCCACTTCACAACAACAATTTCAAGAGAGCGTAAACAATGATCTTGATTATCTCAGCAGAGAGGCTGAATTTCTGAAAGAAAAGAATGAAGACTTAGAAAATAGAGAAAGACGGAACAATCTTCGGATCAGGAATGTCCCAGAAACGGCGTCGTCAAAGCATATTGAGCCCTACTTAATCCGATTCTTTCATTCCATCCTCCCATCAACGGATGACGACGACATTTCTTTAGAACGAGCACATCGGGCTTTGAGACCTAAGCCTAAGGAAGGAGAACCCCCTAGGGACAATGGGGTAGAGCCAGAACTACGTTTGCCATACATTTACTCGCGTAGCGTATTTTCGAGGTGCGTACCTTCTATACACTCCCCTAGGCACGCCCTTTGAATGTACGTATTTTGTCAAGATACGCTTTTTAAACCCTACCCTAACTTTTGCCAACATAACCGCAGTAATCCGCACACAAATGTATGGGCAACACGTATTTACGCAGCTAAGCACACCCATACTGTACACTTTAAATACAAACCCCCGCCTACTTAACGTTTTTCAGACGTATTTTGTACTCACGTAAAATTGGCATGCCCACACGTAAGTATTTACGCGACACATACGTGAATGGCCCATACGTTCACAATTACGCTACATTACTGAGCATATTTTCTATGGTGCGCATGCACAGTACATACCAAAAGGCGATTTTACGCCTCTACCATGCTTAAATTCGCTCACAAGCGTTGTTCTGGATCTGGCCCATTGTTCTTAAATTCTTTTCGTCTTAAGGAGAAGATTGTGAGAGCAACTCGGAATTCAAATCATACTGTTTGAAGGGGATAAACTCCAGATATTTCAGGACTTGGCCCCCCTCCACCATTGCTAAGCGTCGAGACCTTAAAGGAGTCACCCAAGTTCTTAGGGATCATGGTTTCCGCTACCGCTGGAAATTTCCATTTCGTCTGCTGGTGGAAGCAAATAGACGGACTCATGCAATTAAGACGCCGGAGGACGGTCGACGCTTGCTTATCAGTTTGGGACTTGCTCCACAAGGAGACTGAGAATGCCTCGGCAATTAGAATACCGTATCCTTGTTATGAAGTTACCTTCTGATAGTTATTAGAGACTTCTCCGTATAACTGAATCCTTGGTACTGTGAGTTATAAAGTTTCTGTTTTATGCTACACTGTTTCAATAATACCATATTACTGTAAATTGTTATGCTAAATTGGTGTAGCTTTGCGATGTAAATAATTTTTTTTTGTCTAATCACACTGTAACATTGTTTTTTCCCCTGTTACTGGCTCCCTAGGTTACAGCAGTGGTTTTACGAGAAGGGCAATAAAGCAGATACCTTACTCGCGAACCAGCTGAGAACCAAAAGGGCTATGCAAGCAATCCCAGGTCTGAGGGATTCTAGTGGCACCTTGTTGCATGATCCGTGGGCCATTAATAAAATATTTGAACTATACTACCATCAATTGTATAACTTACCACAACAAGGCGCGTCAGATCAGGTCCCGCTCACGCAGGCTTATTTCGATTTCTGTAATTTGCCCAAGATGAGTGCTAGCGCAGCTCAGATGCTTAATGCTGACATCACATTAGAGGAGGTCCAAAAAGCATTGAAGTCTCAGAAAGCGCATAAATCCTCGGGTCCAGATGGCCTTCCAGCAGCATACTACAAATCATTTGCTACCGCTCTTTTGCCATGGCTCAAGGATTTGTTTAACCATGTGCTCCAGGGTTCTTGCCCGAGTTCACTCGATCGAAAAATTGTTGTAATCCCCAAGCCGGGAAAAGACCCCACTGCCTGCTCTAATTACCACCCGATCTCCCTGATTAATTCGGACCTGAAGCTGCTCACAAAGGTGCTAGCGGACAGGCTAAACAGGCTCCTCCCCTCACTTATCAACCCAGATCAAGTAGGGTTTATACCTACAAGGCAAGCGGCAGATAACACTAGGTGCACCATTAATTTAATTCATTTTAATTCGACCAAAATCCCAGATAACAAAGTCCTATGTGGCATTATATGCGGCCAATTATACCCCCCTTCTTAGGTCCCTGGCCAAAGAACTAGAAAAGTGGAAACCACTGTATATCTCCTGGATAGGTCGTATCAATGCAGTGAAAATTAATCTTTTACCCCGTCTGATGTACTTGTTTCAGACTCTCCCAATACATGTTCCGACCTCTGTATTTAAATCATTGCAATCATCTTGCATGCAGTTTCATTGAAATGGCCCAGGCTCCGTAGATCGATTTTGGCTAAATCTCCGGTTGAAGGGGGTTTGTGCCTACCCCTATTACAAAATTATTACCTAGCGGCGCAGTTGACCTTCCCTGGCTGACAAAAGCTCACAGACCGGTGGATGCTTCCGAGATTCCCACTATACACTTCACCCTTAAAACTTGGGACACGATTTACAGTAAACATGAACTAACCTCATACCCTTCTCCACTAACACCACTCTGGATGCATCCGCATTTCCCCAAATGTGCTAACCAACAGACTGTTACTTCATGGTCCAATAAGGGTATCGACCGCTTCCTCCATGTTTTGGGACAGTTTGCCCCCCAGACATTTGCGGAATTCAGGACTAAGTATGACCTCCCATCCACAGCATTTTTCCCATACCTTCAAGCCTGTAAATTCATACAAACTCAATCCCGTGCCTAGTCACTACGACGCTCAACCCAGTTCGAAGTTTTTGTATATATTCAGTGGGGCAAAAAGGAATGATTTCCTTATTATACCATATGGTTCTCCAACCTCCGTCCGAGGAATGGGAGCCCCATGAGAGTGCCTGGGAAGGGGATCTGGGGGGGCAGGTGGATGACGAGGGATGGTCGGACATTAGGCTTCGCATCGCTAAGGCTTCTAGGAGAGACTTGCGAGGTGGAGCCAGGACCTTCCCGGGACAACATCGGTCAGACACCATCCTGCCTGTCACCCCGTCCACGGCTTACCCTCCGGGTACTGGTGTTTATTTTATTTTGTTTTATGCATGGGCCATTGCCAGTTATCAGTCACTGGCGGCTACATATATGTTTTATAGGACCCTGTGTCCTACTACTGTGTTTAAATAAACGGTAACCTTTCATTTTCTGTCACCGTTTCTTCTTCCTTGGAGCGTATCTAGGGAGAAGTTTTCACTCCATTGAAAGTGGATACACCCTCTTTTATTAATTGACTTTGTTTTATGCTCATTGCCTATATTTTTATATTTTTTATGCTCATTGCCTACACTTTATTGGAGGACAGTGCAGCGCTGAGCACCCTTTCCATTTCTTGCTTATATTTATTTATTCTTTAGGGTGGTAGACCCTTGGAGAGGGACCAGCAGCAGCATTGCATATTCATCTCAGCGCTTGTTTTTATCCCTATCTCTTACCCATCTAACAAAATTGATCTTCCTTAACATGTAGCCCGTTGTTTGAATCATTACAATTGCAGGTTTTATGCTTTCATGTTTGCTGCATGTATCATTTTGTATGCTACATTCAATGTATGTGACTGATCAATGCAATGTCATATGATGTTACCTGGAAACAAAAATAAAAAAATGTTTCTATAAATAAAGAGAT
This sequence comes from Limnodynastes dumerilii, assembly GCA_011038615.1. Taxonomy (NCBI): domain Eukaryota; kingdom Metazoa; phylum Chordata; class Amphibia; order Anura; family Limnodynastidae; genus Limnodynastes; species Limnodynastes dumerilii. Next base: position 678,795 of record WWET01000191.1, on the reverse strand, counting down.
TTAAAAAAAAAAATAATTTTCCATGTGACCCTCCAGCAATTTAGTATGCCTTTGTTCTACGCAAGACAGAGACAAGACTACACAGCACAGGGGGAAACCATTCAACCTATAGTTACAAGAACAAATTTACTTAAATACAAGAGTGAATGACAATTCAATAATGTATTTGTGACATTTGCTGTAAGTTGTTTGTTTTTCTCATCTAAAATGAACTAAATCATTGGTGCTGGTGGCATTGTTGCATGACTACCTGAACTCTCACTGACAGTCTGCTACACAATACAATAAAGTGATTATTTTTGATTTGCATCTCTCCCTGTTTCATTATTGTTTAATTTCCCTCTCCCTGACATATAATCATCCATATACACAATAGTATCCACTTTGAAACATTTTACTAGACCAACATATATCATTGGAAACCAGGCATCAACCAATACCTAACAAGTAATATTTTGAACAATGGCATATAATTTTACATATTATTACTTATATTAATAAGTGAATTAGCTACATTTGCAATTCCTAACACATTTAAAATGAGTACTATTTAATAACCTTGGACTGGATCTAGACTTCCTACAAGGGGGCATTTTCCGATTACTAAGATTGGAAAATGCCCCAGGTTGGAAAGTGGTGCATGTGATCCACTGGATCTGGATCCACTGGATCCAGAATTCACTCCTGGTTAAAATTCCAATGGCAGTGAGAGATATATCTTGAAACAGAAGCGCTTCTGCTCTGTGGGATGGTGCGGAAAAGTTAAGATAGGGGAGTAGCCCTCACCTGTATGGATTTCTGTATGCAGCGGTGATCTGGCATCAGACCTCCTTTGCAGCTGTGGTCAGTGCTTCGAATAATAATAAATCAGTATTGAATGCAATTTGCAAAGTGAAAAAAGTTACAAACAGCTCACCAGGGTGGAGAGTCTAACCAGGGCCTGCTTTTTCACTGAAGCCTATAATGTTGGGGAGTCAAAAGTAAGAATTATAATAGAAGGTAAAGAGAATAGCAGGATAAGCGCAGAAGGGTGTGGTTCGCTGCTAAGAACAGTCCTTTTTCGACAGGGCCATTGTCTACACCACGTTTCAAACAGGGACTGGAAACACCTTTACCTAACCCGCAGGAGTGCAGTATGTGATGATCCTGAGAAGGAATCCCCTGCGGTGACTGGTGAGTATTTCCCCAACCCCAATCCTTTTGCAAATCCTCACCCTAACCCTCCCACTTCATTACCCTAACACTCCCTTCCCTGCAGCCTGACCCTAACCTTCCCCTTCTCCGATCCATCCTCTCTCAGCAGCCTAATCCTAAGACTCCCTTCCCCACAGCCTAACCATAAGACTACCCTTATATGCTACATCCCCTCCCCGCAGCCTAACCCTAAGTCTCCCCTTCTATACTCCATCTATTCCCTGCAGCCTTACCCTAAGACTCCCTCTCCAGTCAAGTCTCGCATTGGGTGCCGTCGGGTCTTGTGGTGGGTCTTGCATGTCGGAAAGCTAACGAAGGGGTAAGTTTCTGAAAAATAAATTCGGAATACCTACCCATTCCTTAGAAATTTTTTAATGACTCACATTTTTACAATAGAGACAGCCGACAATTCGCTGTCTGCTGTCTCTATGTTGCAAATGTGAGTTTCACAGTGGCAAACGTAACCATTGCAGAGACACTATAACCAACATCCTGGAATACAGCTTCTATATATAGAAATCACGGCCCATTCAGCGGCAGGAACCACCGTGCCCTCTCTCCTGATTGGCTATTGTCCTGGCTACTAGGCAACATGTGGGACACAGTGGGGAGAAGATAGTGGCACTCATATCAGGAGATGGAACATAGATGCTGGTAACAGCTACCGCTATGCACACGGTGAATCAGCTGTGGGGACTTCCGGAGGATGTAAGGAGTTTACATGCTGCAATGCCGCAACGTGTAACAATAACATTGTAATATAACTTTACACAGTGCTTTTAAAAACAAAAGCAAAAAGTATGCATACAATTTAGAGAAAGCATGAGTCACTAAATAATAGCAAAAAAAAATTGAAAACATGGTAATCAAACTTGCAGGGTGTTTTTTCAGGACAGGACCTGGCAATATATATTTTAATGGAAACCAGTTTCAATGGAACATTTATTTATCAAATGATGTAATTGGAAAGACAGCTCACAGATAAAAGAGGGAAAAACACATCCTAAGAACTTAAGAATTCCTTGGTAGGAGCAAAGCAATTATGCATGGCTACTCATTAATTTAACTTCAAGCTAGTTTCTCATTTGTCAAAGCTAATGACAAAAGACCTTAATGTTCTAAAGTTGTATGTGTGATGTAATTACCCAGCACTCCAAAAACAATAATATGGAGTTGATGTAGTTAAGTTTAATAAAAAGCTGAAAAAGTTATTTAGAAGACCCATTCTTTTCGAACAACTGACTGAGAGAGCAATGTGTAGATTGCTTATATTCAAACTAAACCAAATCTTTGTTTATTTCTCCAATGAGACCAGCACATCATAATAAAAGGCAAAAAGCTTTGATTCCTCGAACATGAAAATTTAATCATAGAAATAGGATTTCATAACTATACTGAAATAATGTCTACTGGATAATAAAGAGAGACTAAACTCATGCAGTTCTTTTTTATAATAATGATGAAACAATGAAATAAAAATTTATATTTTTAGGTATTTAAGACATTAAAAGTATGATAAAGATAAATGATATAAAACTATAAGATATTTATCTTTATGAGGCATAATAAAAAAATTAATTTTAGCTGCAGTCATTATATAAATGAAAAAATGAATTATTTAACTAATGTCAAGCAAAAAAAAAGTCTTTTGAATATTAATTGGAGATTATGAGTATATTTCTGACAAACAATAATGTGTTTTAAATATTCTGTGTCAATTTCCAATTAAAATTAAAGCCTACTATGTATTGTGAAAGTAAAATAATTTGCTTCATACTAATTTATCAATGAACATAATAAATGAGAAAAAAGTAAAAGACTGATACTGCCATCTAGTGTGAAACAAAGATAATGCATATTACTTTTCTAAAAACAGGCTTCAAATTAATTTCTCATCCTAAATCATTTCAGTCATTTTAGACAGAAAACATTTAGCTGATTCTGTCACCCTTTTATTGTATTAATATGCACACAAGAGAAAATGGATTTAGTTGAAAGCACACACTGAGAGGTGGGCGTACACCAACTGACATGATGTTTCTCTACGTGATTTTCAACTCGGGCTTGCTTTATAAGGGGCGTGTTGAGGGAGGAAAAAGGTGAAGGGACATAGGGGTATATTTACAAAACGCGATTTTGAAAATATCGCCTAAAATCGCATGAGTTTGCTGTGAATATCAAATCACCGTAATCACTAAAGGTAAACTCACGTGAGTTTAGGCATCTGTAAAATCGCAGAGCATAAAATCGCCAGTGTGATTGTTTCAATGTTACACATACAACTCACTGCATTCATAAAGGTCGCTTTGACTAACTTGCAGTAAAATCGCCATTAACTCGCCGTTTAGCAATTCGCCCTTGCCTAGAGGCGATTTAATGACAATTCACCCTGCGAGCCAGGAAAACACATGTCAATCTAGTTGACATGTGTTTTCCTGTGTGTCAAAATCGACTGCAGCATGCTTGAAAGCCTTAGCTATACTGTGCTGATAGAACTACAAGGCTCAGCATTGCTTAGCCTTGTAGTTCTATCAACGTCAGCATGGTAAGACAAAAAAAAAAAAAACAGTCTGCACAAAACATACATTTAAACATTAATCAAAGTGTAAATGTAAAAAAACATTTTCACTGACTAATAATGTCCCCTAATGTTTGCACTTACCTCCGTTGGCCATCGTCTCCTATACTAACTGTGTATGAATGCAGTGTGTGGTGTATTGAAATAATAAAAGTTTTTGTCACTCACCGTTTGCTGTCATCTTTCTTGGGAAATCTTGCTTGCAGAGTAGAATGTTCTTTAGTTGATTGGAGACTGTGGTCCGGTTGCTTGCAGTCCCTTCCCCGTTGTTCTGGTCCGGTCCTCTGCCTCTTCGGTACTTGACACGGCGGGGACAGGCTCCTCTTCTTCTCCTGTGCTGCTCGTAATGACCATTCAGTCGCTAGGGGCAGCCTTTTATATAAGCAATGACGTCAGTTACACTCAGGCCTGGAAACAAAACAGGAAACATTGTATAAATTTCTTTAGCCACAAGCATTATTAACTCACCCCTCCCCTCAGAGTATTTAATTTATTATTTAATTAATTAATTATTAAGCTAAACCTTTAATACAGAGGGTCTGTCTGGGACATATGACTATCTCCGCATGCCATTGCACAGCATACCCACAATGCAAATATGGCCTCCAGATCCTAGCACAAGGCGGTGCATTCATTGGAGCATTACAGGGAATGAAAAAAGTGTACTAATGTAGTCAATGCATCGTAAGGGTGTGTTCCCCAAAATGATCAGAATCCAGACCTAAACAGTATTGTTAACATGCACAGTTTAAGTCTAAACATTTGCACCAACATTAGGGAATATTTAATTCCAGGAAGCTGCTGCAGGTTGACAGACTACTGCACATGAGACAATTGCAATTGCATTTAACATTGCTTAAACAATGCTAAAGGTATGGAATTATGCATATGCGCTATGCTTATTACTTGGGTAGCTCATTTGAAGCATTAAAATTTTATTTAGAAGTGAGGGCTGCATAAGCCAAAAGGAAAACTACAAAAATGTGGTGTAAAAGAAGCGCAAAGTAAAGTAAAAATAAATAAATAAATATACAGCATACAAGTGATTAAAACCCTTGAGTTGACCTATATAAAAAAAACTCTACTGGGTTATGAATAATACTAAAGTTAATCAGAAGTCAACTGTTATATGACGGTCCAAGATGATTACTTTATTATGGATCTTATATCGCTTTCTTTAATGAATGCAAGTTCCCTCAGAGATAAATAAAGAGAAAGAAAGATAGAGGTTCCGGCATAATATTCAGATTAAAACAACCATCTTTACTCTCAAATTAAATAGAAAATAATATATAAATAAAATAGCTATCAGGAGCATATAAAATCACATATATAAATTTCATGTAATATTGCACTTCATATCCCTAATGAATGGTTGCTCTGCATAGTGGGTAAACAGTGAAAACTAAAAAGACCATTCCCATACCAGGAAAAGAGATGTTTGAAATGGAACCCTCTGGGAAGCTTGGTAGTATGAATGGGCAAGAGTGTAATCATGTAAAGCCACAGGAGGGAGCCAATAACAGTGTTGGCAGGGATTGGCTCTAAAGATCTCAAAGGAACCACTTACCGCATTTTGGGCTGAGCCCTTTCTCCTGAAAGAAGTTTTTATTGTTTCCTTGGAGGTGGGCTCTCCAGGTGTGAAAGTTGCAGCAGAGGGTATAGAGTGCATCAGAGTGGTATTATACTAATTGTTTTGTGATAAACTTTCTCCCTCAGCATGTCTATAAAAGAGCACATCACCTCTGGGTAGTCCTCTTTGTTGGAATTAGGATACAATACCACTTCAAAAAGATATACTTCATCGAGGTCATTCTTGGCACCCCACAGACAGGGCCTAGCCATGAAGGGAGAGTGTGGTGTGGTATGGCAGACCAGCTTGGGCGGCGTATACAGCCAACCACCTGCCTGCACTTGACTTACCTGTGTCCCACACGTCTGTATGCAGTGATAGGGTTCCTTGAACTCATGGGTGAAGTGCAGTGGAAGTGCATGGTGGCTGTGTCAAAGCAACTGCCACACATTGGACTGGATGTCAGTTTTGGTAAGCTTTAGGAGGCCGGAGGCCTTGTCACGAATGATGATGGCTATATTGAAAAGGTGCTGTTGAGCTGGAAGTGATGTGGTACATGGCCAGCAGTTATGGTGATAGTACCAGCTGAGATCATAGAATGCACACCAGCAAAAAGGTCACAGGAATTTACCCCCTGAAATATTGTGTATAATTCAACACACGTCTTTTCCCCAGGGTTTGTCAGTCAGTGATCCACTACTAGAGGTATGTTTGAGTGTCACATACCAGTCTCCTGATGAAGCAATAGATATAATATACAATTTCAGCAAAAGAGCACTCATGGCAATAATCAACATTGATTTTCTGTCTGCTTCCCCTACCCCCAGAGTCTTTTACATTTATGGACAAATTGTTGGTTGACAACTGCCTACTATTGGGGTGCCCAGTGTCCTGCTCATACTTTGAAACCTTTAGTTTCTTTTTACACAGATGTGTGCCATTCTTCTACGGAAAGGAGATTCCCCTGGAGCTGTAAAAAGAGTGTATGACTGTCTCCACCAATTTACAATTGCAAACTACATCTAGAGAATTTTTTTATATGCTATGTCTAGAATTTAATGTTCATTTTCAGGCCCAACATCTTTTGGGAATAGATAAAGAAATTGCAGACACACTTTCAAATTTTGACACGTTTTTGCTAACTTTCACCTGACACTGCCTCTAAAAGGCACTCCCTGTCCCAGTTTTAATTAGCAGATGGTTCATTAGGCATATAAGTTTAGGTCATCCAGTCTTTGGCACTAGTGAGATCATATAGGGTCCCATGGGCAGGATTGACATCTTTTAAAGTCCAAACGCATGGAAGGCAGGCAGTGAGAGCAGCTACCTACCTTCATAAGTAAATGGTAGGTATGGGTATAAGTTTTTATCAGAAGAAGGATTGGTTTTGTTTTTCAGAGACATTTTAAGGGTAGTGTTTTTTTTCTTGACAGTGGTGTAAACAGAGTGAGGGCCCCAGTCAGTGGTAAAAGCAATATCAAGTAGGCAGTGATCTGAATTGAGCCAAAGTGGTGTCCAATGGGCATTGGTTTTGTGGAAGGCCAGATAATTAAGTGGTCGCTGAGTCTGTCCTGATTCTTACCAGTTGGTGTTTCGTTGAGAGATTGGAGAGAGCTGTTGTGATGCCATTCTTGATTGTTGTTCACTGCCGTACTTGCTATTCTCTGTGGCCCACCATCAAATTTTAAAGTAATGTAAACGTAATTTAACAAATTATAAAATTGAATTTAACACCATCTCTATTCAAACCAATTAAGTTCCAAATATTTTTTGTTAATCTTCCCATGTTATGTCCATTTATTTCTAGGATTACTAATAAAGGGTGCGGTTACTTATGCTTCCTGTGTTCCATACATCAGAATGCAAACAGTCGCCAGTCTGTAGGGTATTTAATGCATTTGCAGCTCTGGATCCCTATTCAAGCCAAGCTCAATGTAGATACCTTCTCAGATACGTTTTACTTTCCCCAGTTTTCAAACGTGAGTGCAAGGTATTTCACTATAATGCATAAAAGGATTATTCTTTTTTCAACTGCACTAAAAGTAGATTAATTGATTAAATTAGCTTTAAACCAACACAGTGCATAAGCAGCATTCATGCATATAATATGCATATATTTTTTTAATTACGTTTGGAAGGTTAAATGATAGCGTAATAGTCCAAAACAGATTGTGGAACTTCATGTCATGCCCTGTGGCTAGTGCAACTATTTTACCATAAAATGTGCATACATACATCTGCATTCAAGTGTGATTCAGATGTAATTGCTTGAGCATACCTTATTGTACATGAACTATATCCCTCCATCCACTCCCTCTTATGAAGCAAGTGGTCACAGCAATGACTTGTGTTTGGATCTGGATCACAGTAATTGTGCAAAACATTTGTTTCTGGCATCGGGCATACATTCACATCTGTTCAGCCCCTAAATCTCCATCTCAAATGATGTCCTTAAAGTAGAGTTCTAGTTTGATTAATAATTAGTCATTAGTTTTTGATATACAACTGATGCTATAGGTAGAATACTATCACAACATATGTGGGGCATATGGGGCACATTCCACCATTATAAGACTCTCTGTGCCCCCATAGAAGTGCTCAATATGCTTCATTTGTCTTTACATCTGGATTTAATATGCCCAAATGACAGGTTATTATGGGGCATATAGAGCCCTATTATAGAAAATATTTGGCATATAATGCCCTACCTAAATTATGCCCCATATTAGGTCACAATAATAGTCCCTAATATTCTCTATTAAGTCTCCATGGTAGTGCTCCAACCCTATTCACTCCCCCCCAGCATTTCTCTAACCAATAGCAAGCCCCCATGCCCATTTTATCTCTTCAAACCTCCCCTAGCTCTCCTTTCTCCTCAATTTCTTTAACTTCTTGTAATTAACCATCCATCCCAATCCTGTCCCCATTAACTATAATTTGCTGATTTCTCTCTTCTTCCTCATCTCGCTCCTCTGCAGAATGATGGCTCTCTGAAGTTGATAAGACCTTATGCCACACCTAGAAACTTCCTATACTGCAGAACATCTTTAAGAGTGGTGGTACAATACTGTGGCTGCATCAACTTTAAAGCAGGGCAGGTTTTCCTTTTGGTACCATTGTATTCAGCCACTTACATAATAGCTTAATATGCAATAGCTACATGCAGTGTAAGCAATTCCCCTTCTATCATACCTGTTGTCTGAAATTTCCAGTTTCATTTCAATGCACCAAAGCTGTCAAGTACAATTCACCTTCTGTCATACCTGCTGTTGGAAATAAAATGTTTTATCTTCCATCCTCAGTGCCCTACAGCTGTCCGTTATCCAGGCATCATGATGTTATTATGTTCCATCTGGATTAAAGTGCCTTGTGCTACAAATTATGTGCCATAAGTTCATTAGACCAAAGTAATGTTTCCCTCTGTCATCTCAGCAGTTACTTTGCTTTTCACACTCATAGACATGTTTTTGCTTATCCATTAATATCTGCTACTATACCTCCTGAAAATCCTGAAAACCCACATCCATAATTGATTTTTTTATTCAAAATACTGCTTTGCAAAATTTTACTATTACAGATTTTTTTAAATAGATTTGACAGAGATATAAAGAAAATGTAGCTTTGATTGGAATACATGCCTTACCATTACAGAACGCAAGGGGTTTAGAGTTCACAAACACACAAAAAGGCACACACACACACACACACACACAGAGCCACCGTAGAGGGCTGAGTGCCAAAGCTTTGTCTCAGGACCCAAAATATTAGGCAGCGGCCTTGCACACACATACTGGCAAACACACCCACACAGCAGAGCCTGCTACGGAAGAGTTTTTTTTCTGTCTGCTAGTCATGAACTCTTGGTTTCATGTAGATTTTAAACTGGTTCTAATGGATGAAATAAAAAAAGACCCAATTTTTTTCAATTTCCTGTGTTTCTTAGGTTTCAAACTCTCTTGTGTCCATCTGACCTTTGCTTCTCTTGTAATCTTGAACACAAAAAATGTACACAATAATAGGAAAATTAGAGAGGGTACTCACCGCTGTGAAGTCAGGTTAAAATTGTAGCTTTATATTCTTGGCATTAAAATGAAATGTATTGATGTTTCTGTTATATCTTGGACCTTTATCAAAATATACAAAGCGTTTTCATAAATACAGTACTTTAATGCAGTAAATACATTACAGTAAGGGTGAAGTTTTTTTTTATTATAATAACATGCCCTATTATATGGGTCAGTTTTACTTTTACTGAGATCATTTTAGTTGTAAAAGCCAATATTTGATATTATGCTTAGTCTTAATAAAATTAGAATATGCGCTATATACTGTGAATCTGTACTGATTCTGTAGGCTAGCCTTTATACTTTTACCATTTACATACAATACATATTACATATTAAAGATTTTTAACATTAATAATATGTAAATGTTAATTTGAAACAAAGAAAACATTATTCACACAAATAATTAATTTAAAGCCTATTATAGTATAATTTAACATGGTACATTCCCTTACCATTCATTGTCCGAGCGCATATCACACTTATATGAGCAGCTGTTATAGGCTTATGCTAGATTGGGAATTGTTTAGTCTGCATTGCAGAGGATTTAGTAATTTAACTGAATATAAAGGACATTGTTACACACAATGGGCTGGCTCCTGACCTACGGGCACCTTACGGCTTCTTGAGGTCAGTATAGCCGGCATCGGAGCAAGAAGGGCACTCCCCGCTGTCGGGAATAAATCTGGACTGTTACGATCAGCTATCGTAACAGTGCTTCCCCCACCCATCGCCTAATTTGCATGTCTATCTTCACCTTTTTACCACATGTTTAAGGGGGGTAGCCCCCTTTTCGTAACAGCCGGCCCTTGTCGTAAAAAGTTGCGCACAACCTTAAAAACAGGGAAATTACGTATGACAGGTACATAATTCTCCTGGCAGCTGTACTTTTAGGATCCAGCCCAACATAACTGGGCTGATCCTGAGTTTGAGAGTAAGGGCATAACATGTGCAAGTGTAGACCTGAGCTAAACCTTGTTAAACTGCAAAGACAGGCAAATTAAACTGTGAAAGGAGCATGAGTTGAGAGGTGACATTTTCTAGCTCTCATTTTCTGCATGCTAAAGAATTTAAATTTATTGTGCACTCTTCACATTGCAACATTGTTTACTCAGGTTCATACTTGCACTTATTTTGCCCTTAAGCTGGCCATAGACTGGGATGATTATCAATCCCAGCAGGGGGTGTCCCAATAATTGGGACAAGATCCCGCCAGGGAAATGTCCCATTATCGGCACCATACACCTCTCATGCTGGAACCAATAATCCTAGCAAAAGAGGGAGGCACTTAAAGAAAAGGAAGCCATTCAGTAAGCTGATTGGCTCCCTTAAATTATTGGGCACTAGTGCTCGATTTAAATCAAGCATGCCAAAAGACCAAATAATCGTACTAGAGCATTTCTGGTGTGTTTATTAGGCAATTTAAAAATTGATCTTGTCTACTAACTAGAGCGATTATTTACCTGATCACCCAATATCTGTATGGCCAGCTTTACTCTCAAACTCTGGAACAGCCTTAAAAACAAGACATGAGCGCAGATGTTATGTGTCTGTAATGTGTGATTTGCAATAAATAGGCACATATTTAACTCCAAACACATTTGGATGAAATTAATGTCTTGTTTAATTGTTTACATTTAAACACAAATGTCCTTTTAGCAAAAAACGCTCTAAAATTCTAAAATTGTGTAGGCAGCTTTATTTTCCATTTCATATATTTCATATTTTCTAGGCTACCACAAGGTGGTGCTTAAACACTTCCAAATAGTGTGGACATAAAGCAATATTGTAGAATGTAACAAAAAAAAGTAAGTGTTTTTATGATCTTTCAAGCATTTGGTTTTCCCTTAAATGCTTTAGTGTTGCATTAAATCACTGCACTGATGATAATTTTCTGCAGATTTTCTGCAGCTCCATTCATAGGTTTAACTGATTTTTTAAAATCCCTTTTCTCTTTTCATATATATAAATGAGTACTGGGTCACTTTCTTTTGTGTGTGTGTGTATATA
>WWET01000191.1:649698-662952 GCA_011038615.1 Limnodynastes dumerilii | reverse complement strand
CAGAGGTCTGGTGCGCATTGCATTCAGACCTCTGCCAACAAATAAAGTATGTGGCCGTTTTTCTCCTAGTGTGCTGGGCAGAACAGAGAGGAGGTCTGGGGCTATCCCGGGCCCCCACTCTGTCCGGGCCCGGGACACTAGGACTGGCTGTCCCCCCCTGATGGTGGCCCTAGACCTGATGTTCACTAGAAGGGTGCGCCTCTGCTCAGCAGACATTTCCCCCATCCTTATTCAATAAATGGTGACACGACACCTCTACCGCCAACCCATGTCCCATCTGAAAAGGAATGAAAACATGTTAATTATACATCCTAACCAAATTTGGAAGGGGGAGCCCACCCACTTTGCACTACCCAATTACAACCATAACTATATTTACATAACTCTAGAAAATTCCTAACACTAACAACAAGATGCCTACTGTGTAATGGTCGTTTATATCACCTCACACTTAAGCAGTGTTTGTTTCTTTTTTTGCGGATAATTTTAAATGATAATTGGAAAAACTATATTTCCATAGCCTGTATTAACTGACTTATTGTGCTTTAAGCTGCTAATGGAACCCATCTCTATTGGAGTTCTATTTTTTCTATTCTATCTATTTCTATAGATTTGTACAACTTGTCAAAAAAAAAATACAAAAAATCCCTAGAATTATACATTTACAGTTACTAACAGTATTTGGGAGTGAATAAATGCATTCCCAATGGAATTTAAAGTAGCACAAAATGTAGATTTTAGATAGCAGGGGGTAAATTCATACTAAGAGAACAGCTGGATTTCATACAAATACGGTGAAAAACAATCTGTATGATCACAGATCTTAAATAACTATAAAGAGGAAAAACTGGTTGAGATTATATGTAAAGAAATAAGAATAGTCTTTTGATTTTTTTTTCATATAATCTTTTTACTTCAAGTTCACTGTCTCCAATAGGCATACATTTTCCATATTATACACAATTAGGTAATCAATACATCTTTTTTTTTAACTATGTTTTTTATTTTTAATATGTATATAGTATTTTATAACTATTTAAGGGCTCTATTTACTAACTTTATTTTTAGGTGATAATGCCTGTTTTATCACTAAAACGTACATTATCACCAAAAAATGAACTACTTACAATTTACTATGCTGCATCCGCCATGGAAATCTGCTGTTTCCATGGCGATGCACAAACACTTCACAAGTCTTCACCGGCCCGTTGATCTTAGCAGGTGCCGGCACCACACTACAATTTACTATCCCTCTGTGCCGAAATTATCATTCAGCACCGAAGGTAAAAATAACGCCATCTCAGGATTGCGTTAATGACTTTATCCCAGCGATCTCCCCATATTCCCCCTTTTCCTCCCCCTAATAGCTGTTATTAGGGGGAGGAAAAGGGGGCATTTATGGGGAGACCGCTGGCATAAAAGAGAATGCGGTCATTTAAAAAAAAAAAAAGGAAAAAAAACGTGGTTTTTTTTGTTAACAAAAAACTAAAGTAAAACATTAAAAATATTTAAAAAGGTGAAAAAAATAAATAAAACTCACCTGTCCGGGAGTCCCATTATGAAGACCCTGTGCATGCGCAGTGGTTTTTCATATTTGGGCTTGAAATTTTCTAAGTCCGGCAGAGTAGTCTCTGCGCATGCGCAGGACTTCATTCATATGAAATATGAATGAAGTGGCCGGCGATGCAGGCAGAGCACACCGCGGGATTTTAAAGGAGAAGCTGCCAGGCTCGCCGCGAGCACAAGCGAGCCTGGAGCAGCATTGTTCTAAAGGGAAACGAAATTAAAGGTAAATAGAGCCCTAAGTTTTATCACATTACATAATGCAGTTTGCAATCTAACTCTCTCTTTCTCTCTCTCTCTCTCTCTCTCTCTCTCTCTCTCTCTCTCTCTCTCACATACACACACACACACACACTTATGAAGGTGGAAGGATTAGTTTATAGTAAAACTGTGAAATTAGAAATGTTAAACCTAAAAACCCTATATTTTACAGAGCGGTCATCTGTTTTAAATAGAAGACGGAAAATATTCATAATGACACTCATTTTAATTTTTTTCATTTCCTTGTGGCAATCTTCCTGGGTGTGACTGATGAAATGTGGAATGTATTCAACAGTTAGATGAGCCATCAGTTTGGCATCTATATCTGTATATAGTGCGCTTCCACAAATGTGTTATACTTAGAATCATTCTGACAAGAAATCTGATATATAGCATTATTTTAAGTTCAGCCTGCATTCCAGCATGAATTGATATCCAAAGATTTCCTAGGTGTGCTATAAAATACAAGTATTATCTCAAGAAAAGATTATTATAATCATTTCATTTATGACTTTAATTTCAATAAAACATCATAACTTCTTACCTGCTTCTATTATCTCCTTTCCAACACTTTGTACAAAATTCCATGGCAGGCAGAAACCGGTTTATGCATTTTAGCTCAAGCACCTGAACCTTTTTTTTTCATTAAACTTTGAACTGTTTTGGTACAGAACATTTTTATTTTATGATATTTCAGTCACTGACATTTGCATGTTTTATATCACTTAACTTGTTCTGAAAATCATAATCACATATAAAGTATTTCCATGTTTTTGAAAGCCAGGAAAATGATTAAATGGATATCAGAAGATAAGCTGTGTAGTAGGCTATAATTATAAAAAATGTTGCCAAAGAATGCTGTGCCTATTTTTTTTTTTTAGAAAAAGATTAGAATGAAAAATGAATTTGTTAAAAAAAATCCCACTATAAATCTCTTTTACTTGAGAAATATATAATACATTACAAGAGACGTTCTTAGAATATGTCAACTGGTTCTTCTTTAGTTAACACTGTTTCCATAGATGTGTTAAAAAAAAACCACTATAAATCTCTTTTACTTGAGAAATATATAATACATTACAAGAGACGTTCTTAAAAAATGTCAACTGGTTCTTCTTTAGTTAACACTGTTTCATCAGCATAGATGTGATTAAGGAAATAAAATTCAAGGTGAAGAAGAGGGTTATGATTATATTAACATAGTTTTAATAAGACAATTTCAGAGAATATAGGATTTTATTTTATTTTATTTGCATCAAGAATATATGGTTATAATATGATTATTATTACAAATTGATAAGAGAAATACATTGGCAACAATAACTACTATCAACTGGTCAATGAGTTATATGAAAGAAGATCTCTCTCTCTCTCTCTCTCTCTCTCTCTCTCCCATTGTATATTGGTCACTTGAATGTTTCAAAGTGTATTAGAAGTGTTATAGTGTTCTATGTATTGCAAATAGGTGACTAGAATTTTGATACATTATATTTTAGTTACTGGAGTGTTTTTTCTGTTGATACGTGATTCGGACCACAGTAATTCGGACAGATCGGAATTTGGGGTTTCTAACTGAGGCAATACTCAGTTCCTCCCACCAAATTTGGATCCCAAATCAAGACAAAATACCATTTTGCATGAAATGTCTAATCTCGCAGGTTTGTATTCTGTATAAGGCTCTTTTATACTTATATAAAATCAAGCAAATAAATAAATAAAACTAATCTAAGTAAAAACCCCTTCCAAATACATATAATAAATAAAAATAAAAAACTGTAAAAAAAAATACATATTTTGTGGTGGTGCACTACAGATTACAGCAAACAAAAGCTTTCATTCATAGCTTTGGCAAGCTGGCACTTGCAGTAATATAGGTTCTTGTAGTACTATAGGCACCTCTATGCCCATAGTTGTCCAGGCATATTGGTGTGAGTAGTACTACAAGCACCAGCAAGTACAGACACACAGAGCTGCTGTGGCCTTTAGTGCGCTAATACTAAAAATTTAAATGGGCCCAATAAAATGAAATAATAACCAGAGAATATAGGAGATCCAGTCTTATAAGCTTTTCATTTATCAGAAATTACTTTTTAGTCTTTTTTTTTTTTTTTTAACACAAAACAAAAACAAAAATCAAAACATTGTGATTTTGCTAAAACAAAAACCATACGATAAATAAGAACAAAATCCAAAACACAATTTTCATTGATGGGCCATAACAAATAGGAAACTGTTAAACTGTAATCACTGCTACAGTAAAAAAGTCAGTATGCTCTGACAGTCAAGGGTACACTGGCATTTGTAATTCAGCATAGGGCTAAATTTTGTAACATTAAAAAAATGAGCAAACTCCTAGAATCCTAATTCCCTTATTAAGAATTTTTGCTATTTCATTGCAGCAGATATTTTCTATAAGCCTAAATCGTCCATGGAATTCATATTATACCTGTCTTTGTTTGGCACATTCAAATTTAAATGAGCCCCTTACTTAAATGTTATGTAACAAATAAACTAGTCATACGGAGATTGTGGTCAATAGTAACCTGTAGTATATTTATATTTTACATTTATATATCATGGTTGTGTTTGTATTATATAACTGTTGGTGTTCATTGGTGTCTTATTTACAATAGTAAAAAATTAAAGTATATGCTGTGTTTTATAACTTTTTATAATAATAAAAGTAGCAATGACTGCTATAACAGCTATATGTAGAGTGCCAGTTACGTTCGCCACTGTGAAACTCACATTTGAGACATAGGGCCTGATCCTGACCTACGCTCGCAAGCGATCGTACGCTGGTCGTAAGCGTAAATTCGGCAGAAAAAACGCACTGCGCATGTGCAGAGTGAAAACTTCCGCTCGTACCAAAGACCTTTTCGTAGCGGCGATTCAGGCGTCTGTATTGTTTGCGTATTTTCCGACAACGGGGCGTGTTTCTATTACGAAGTTAGTATGGACATGGAGTTAGAGAATATAGGCGGGGGAGCGATTTAAATTGTACAGTATGGGCGTGTTTAGCCCGGTACGATCAAAGTTAAGGTAGGGTTCAGCCGACGTACGGAGGTAAAAGTAAGGGGAATGTCATGAGAGTGAAAGTTTTTACGCTGAAGCGGTAATACGCTCGGCTCTCATGCGTAGGTCTGGATCAGGCCCATAGAGGCAACCGACAGCTAATTGTCAGCTGTCTCTATTGCGAAAATGTCAGTAATTAGAAATTTGTTATAATGAATTGTTAAGTATTCTAAATATATTTTTTTGAAACTTACCCATTCATTAGCTCTAGGACACGCAAGACGCACCACAGCTGACGCGAGACCTGACCAGACAGGTTTGTGGGAAGTGGATGGACCCTAGAATGGGAATCTTTAGGATTAGGCTGTGTTGAAGGGATTCTTAACGTTAGGCGCAGCTGATGCGAGACCTGACCAGACAGGTTTGTGGGGAGGGGATGGACCATAGAAGGGGAATCTTTAGGGTTAGGCTGTGTTGAAGGGATTCTTAAGGTTAGGTGCAGCTGATGCGAGACCTGACCAGACAGGTTTGTGGGGAGGGGATGGACCATAGAAGAGGAATCTTTAGGGTTAGACTTTGTTGGAGGGATTCTTAAGGTTAGGCTGCAGAGAGGGGATGGATCAGAGAAGGGGAAGCTTTGGGTCAGGCTAAGGGGAAGGTAAGGTTAGGGTGAGGATTAGGATAAGGGTTGGGGTTGGGAAAATACTCTTTCACTAACCAGTCTCCAGAGGGAAAAGAGCAGTTGGTTGCAGTCTTGGAAATGTGGTGTAGAAATTGGCCCTGTCGAAAAAGGGCTGTTTTCAGGAGTGAATCACACTCGTAGATTACATATGGTCTCATCTTCAGCCCAAAACACAATTTTCTGGTTATGTCAGCAAAACACATTGTAAGTTGTTAACTCTTTTTTTTTTTTTAGCTTTGAGCTATGTGATAACTCTTTTCCAATGACCTCAGTATAACTTTTCAAGTTCTCCATTCAAGCACCTTCTTACCTTACCAAGTCGATTAATCAAAATGTTTCTTCATGTCTTTGTTATTTCTCACTTTCTACAGTATCTGAATACACTGCCCACACTTTTATTTAAAGTCTTGTCTTCTGCTTTTTGTTTCTTGAACTCCCTGCATTCATATGCTTGGAGCATCCATTTATTAATGAAATATGAAGGATGAATACACAAAATTTTACACTGTCAGCAGTTCCTTGCTAATGTGGCTGGTACTCCAATCAATAACAGTAATTAGGAAAATAAGCAATATTAAAAAATATTAGGGCACAAGAACAGGTTTATAACCCAACAATATTTGCTTGGGTTATGTTTTGACTGTTAGCTTGTTTGTTTGACTGTTAGTTTTTCATGTAAAAGTTATAGTTTGTATATACAAAATAAGGAAATATAAATATGTCTATCATTTGATACATTATTATGGAAATCTTTTTTGTAGTAGTACAATAAGAAATGCAAACAGATAGTCACACATATTATAGTTGGAAGGATTAATACACAAACAACTTACCTGGTCAACTTTCTTGAATGTAGTGTGTATTTTTATAATGCATCAAAACAATTTTTTTGGTTTATGTTCACATTTGTATAATATTTAAATTGAGATTCAAGCACTTGTACTCGTTAAAAGACAGATTTTTAATCAATGAGAAATTGTTTCCTTTATTCTATCACTTGTTATTCTTGTTTTCCCAATTGGAGAGGAATTTGTTACATGAATAATAAATCTTCAAAATAAATTATTATATATTATATACTATATTGTCTTTATAAAGGAATACCCCCTGAGTTTTATGAATGAATGAATCTGAGTAATACAGAATATAAATATTATGGTACAGTATTTATAAGTAATAGCAGGTATTATGTGGCATATAGGTATGTACTGTAGTTAGTTGTAAACTTTAAAAGAAGTGAAAGCTAATTAGAAATGTTTAATATCTGAAGTATATTTGCTATAAGATATTGATGTCATAAATAAATAACTAAGACATATATACATCTTAAAAAACCTTAATTATCACTTAATAATCAACAGTGCTGTTATAGCTATTGTAGTCAAATAGGCATGTACAACCAATTTCTATGCAGCATTTATTCTCTATGCTAACTGTAGGGTTCATTCACGTGAAACTACTGTTAAATATGCTTCAGTAGGAATGCCTGTCATGTCACTTTAGAAAGCCTATAGTTCACTATACTACAATGCACCTTTTCAGATGTGTTAATAAACACATCTTAAAACACTTTTAAAGTGGGGTTTGGTTGCTAACCTTCAACAATCCTTGTTTTTCAGCAGTTTGTGTGCAAGCCCTTAAACTAGACACTTTTTATGGTAAAACCATTTTAGTAATGCACTATTACATTTAACCTAACACACTTCCAGCATCTGTGAACCATAACGTTTGACTTTTCTTTACTGTTCTTAGCACTTCATTTTGCACATTTATCATAGGACAAAGAGACAAAGCATTGGATTATCTATACTGTAATTGATCTTCTAGGTCTAAAAATTAAATCCATATGACCAAATGTTTTTTACTATAATTATTAGTGTTATTATATGTCTAATAGGAACCATATGCTGCTGGATATCAAGGCACAGCATGGACAAATAAGCAGCCCTAATTTCATTTAACTCAACCATTTGGAAATTTATGAAGTCAAGGACAAAACATAACTGCAGTGGTGGTAAAAGACACTGGGGGCTACTGCATACAGATTCAGATGAACATATGAAAGAGGTTCCACACCAGTGTTTTGTAGTATAAAACTTTAAATTTATACTGTATTTTTACCCCAAAAAACTGTATTTTTTATACTTTTGTGAAGCTTAGATATAAACTGGGTATATACTACAGGTTTTTTTTTTTCACAAACTGCAATATTAAAAGATAATCACAATGATTCACCAGTACACACTAAGATTCACCAGCAAATGTTTTATTTTTTTGCTCCCAATACACTCGGCTCCAACAAAAAATTAAATATAGACTATTTAAAGGTGGCCCTAATGCAGGATGTAGAGGAAAAGTCAAGGCATAGAAGGTAGAGATAGAAGAACACAATAATGATTTCAGCAGGCATTGGGCCAGATTCAGAGATAAGACCACAAAGGGACTTACGCAAGCTGCTTGCATAAGTCCCCTTGCAAGTAGCATCTGTGCATGCGTGCGCCATCGAAAGTGCCTCAAAAATTTCATTTTAGAAATACAGACAACCGAAAGTTTATATTCATCTGTCTCTATTTTGAAAATGGAACTTATTAGAAACTTCAATAATAAATGAGTAAGTATGCCAAATTTATTTTTCAGCATACTTACCCATTCATTAATTTGGTTAATTTAAGGACCGGTAAGTATTACAGGGGACTCTTTGGGGACTTTTAGGGTTAGGAGTTCATGGGGAGTCTTAGGGTTAGGCTGTGGGGAGATGAGTCTTAGGGTCAGTTTGAGGGAAGGGGAATCGTGGGGTCAATCTGTGGGGAAGGGAGTCTTAGGGTCAGTCTGTGGGGAGGAGAATCTTAGGTTCAGGCTGAGGGAAAGTGAGTGTTAGAGTCAGGATGCGGGAAGGGGAGTTTTGGGCTGCTGTGAAGGGAATCTTATTGTCATTTAGTTATTTAAAAAAAAACTGGCAATGATTGGTGAAGCATCCAGCTCCCATATCCTGATTTACTTATGCCAGCCCATTTATGTATTCAGAATGCGTAAGTACTCTGTGCATGCGTTCTGCACATGCGTGAACATGTTGTTATGCATCGGAATACACTATGAACAATTCTTTTTTTATGTATCATAAGCCTTTCTGAAGGCAGGGCATGATGACCCACTATGTCTATAGCGTGTACACATGGTGGTGTAAAAGTTCAGGTAGGGACCAGGGTACAGAAGTTAGGAGCGCTGTGGATCAGGTCCATAGTATGTAGGAATGGGACAACTTATTTTTTCAAAATCAAGTTAAAGCAAAAAGTATATTTACTATGACCTTGTTGTCTCACAGTAACTATTTGTCACCTTTATGATATAGCCTTTAGACATATTTTTCACTATTTAATAGGTCTATATTTGAGTCGCCATCAAAGACAGAACTATTTTACTAACATGTTTCTTTTCATGTTTCATTTAGTTATTTCTTCTGTTGCCTTTGAAGAAATTATTGTGTATGTTTAGTATTAAAAACGATAGAAACTTTGTGGCTAGCAGCTAACCAGTGCCATCTAAAAATATCATTGCACATATGTGCAACGTACTGAACATACATTATGGTGTACAGCTTGGGGCACAAATATATACCCACTACAACTACTGAACTAGGCAGTGGACCAGTAAAATATGCAAGGGTTTACATGAGGGCAGGATAAGCAGGGTTAACCAGGGTTGACGACTTTTTAAGGCTTGCATCGTTCGGACATTGCACGGAGACTTAAGGTAGCCCTATGGCACTCGTAAGTGGGGGCGGAAGAGTGAGTTTGGAGCTCATCTGCACGCACCTAACTCACTCTTAAGTGTGAATTAGGCCCTCTATCTGTAAAGAACTGAGTCTTTACCATATGGCCACAGCCTCTGCAGGAATTGCAGGGGTACGAGCCTTGAGTTTGTTTGGATGTAGTTAATTTCCACTTGTTTTTGGAAAAAATGGCTTGACACAAGTTTATTTTTTAGATTACAGGCCTTTCGCCAGCACATGGGGATATGGGGACCCAGGACTTCACCATATATAGGGTTGCTTGTAAGTACCGTTAGGTGTTTATTTAGGCATTAAGACAACTAAAGGGTACAGAGTTTTACAGGTGCTTACAAACTGACCCTACGAAGGTCTTTCAAAGGGACCTTAAAGTCCTTTTAGATAGAGCATTGGTTCAGGGTCTTATTAACAAAGCTATATAAAAATGTTGTGGGCAAAATATCCAGTTATCCCTATTTTTTATATTTTTGCCCAAATTACATAAGACCCAGACCAATACCCTAGGAAGGCACATAAAATTGGCATATAGTTTTCAACATGTAATTTATCAGCATATATTGACTCTTCAGAAATATATTGTGACATTGAAGTGATATTTACGAGGTACTATGCATCTCTTGACCATCCACATTCACATCTCTTGTATGGCATCCACATTATGTTTTCGTCTCGTTGAACATTAAAGCCTTATACTCCCACACTCCTCATGTGAGTGGAGTAAAGGCAGTGAGATATTATCTGGAGGGAGATGATGGAGTTGCCACAGAGTTAAAAGAATTATTGTTGGATTCTATTTTGTATTCTTAAACATTTTCTGTTTGAATCACAGACCTGCAAGTGCTTGGCCCAGTGATGGGCAACAGATTCGCCCTAAGTTTTGCTAATCTGTGTATGGGTTGGTTAGAGAAAGATTATTTGTGGGGTGGTCCATTTGGGGTGAGTCTGGGGCTGGTACTAGATTATTTTGTATTGATAAATTTGTTGATATTTTTAAATTTAAATTGTTATAATTAAAAATTTTCTATGAACTGAAGTAACTACACCATCGACTTCTTGGATCTCTCATTGTGTATTCAAGATAATATAATTTCAGCTAAGACATATATAAAATCTGTGGATGCCAACAATTAGCTTCACTGTAATAGTAGCCATTATCGCCATTGGGTTTAACATATCCCCAAGGGACAATTATGTCAGGCACAACAATTAGATAGGGTGAGTCTTTTATCACAAGTTAATGTTACTAACAGAGGTCAGAAAAGAACTGTAAAATCTGAAGAATGGATACCATTTACATCCAAATTTAATAACAAAACATATCAAATTATAAGAATCATTACTAAACATTACCAAATATTGAATCAAGATCTGGTGTTGAAAAATACTCTGGATGTGAAAACCCAATTTATTCATAAAAAAAAAAATCAGAATTTAAACACTTTATTAGCTCCAAGTGAAATAAGAACACTTAACAATACTTAACAATACTATACCGAATACAAGTTGGTTGGGGACTAGACCTATTGGGTTTTTTAAATTTAGGAAGGGGAGGTGTGTAACCTGTAATTTCATGTTACATAAACAAATCTCTTTCATGTCTAATGTTACTGAGCAATGTTTCAGTCTTCAACATTTTGTAAACTGTAATACGTCATATCTCCACTGTCACTGAAGGAGAGAAGACATGAGCACCAGTGGTATATTTTAAATACATTTCTCACCCATAGTCTTTCAATACATTTTTCATTGGTTCATAATCAGAATTCTGAGGGTTTAAAAGTGATGGTGATAGATGTAATAAAATCCACTCATAGTTGAGGCAAAAACTTCCAATGGTACATCTTGATGGCCTTTATGAGGCATTAGAATTTAGCACTTTAGGTTTTTAGTCTTTAATTTTTCAATATTTTTCACATTTTCTCATTTATTTTATTTTTATTTAATTTTTACTTTTAATGTTATTTATATTTTATTTAATGTATATATTCGAAAAAGGGCCGTTCTAAGCGGTGAACCACATCCCTATTGGATATAGACCAATTCGATATCAGTCCTTGGAATACAGCATTTACGCATGTGTTAGTTAAAAGTATGAGTTTCCCGATCCAAGCAATCAGAAAATAATGCCTTATCATCCAAGTCTGGATTCGGTTCCTAGTGACCACCACATAACATAGAGAACATCCGATTCACCAATACAGACAGAATTCTTATGACCAACACAAAATACAGAGAGCATCTGTTAAACACTGCAGGAGAAATCCTAGCAGCCTGTGAAGTTTACCTATCAGGTGCCAGCAGCCAAGCCTATCCCCACCATCAGGGGCTCTAGTGAATACCTGGCCCTGGTTTAGACTCTGTGCCCCGGTGAGAAACTCCTCTGTAGACTGTAGACAGCATCCTAGTGACCATTCACCAAAGGAAAAATCATCTTAATGAAAATCATCCATTATTGTCAACATCCTAATGCTATTCAAATATAACCGGGGTTGCAGGGTTGCTTAAATAAGTCATAGGTCTTATGGCCAATTCCACTCTGTATAATGTCTGTAAAACAATTATTAGCTCTATCTATATATCTCTGTTCAGCTCTATATTTCTTTTTTAATGCTGACATCATGTTGATAATCAAATGGCATTGGTTATCATTTTTTATAAATGTAATTTTAGTTTGTAATTCATTGCCTTTCTTCAGAAAGTGCAGTTACCTATTAATGCTATGGTTAAATGTATTATTTTATTTACTGAAATATAGTCAGCACATTTTTAGCCAAGGCACCAAGAGAACATTTTAGGATCAGGATTAAGTGTTTTTATCCCTGCAATGAGTATTTCTTACAGCTTAAGCACATTCTACTCTTGTTTGTAAGATTTTAGATATAACACAAATACAAATACCAAATGTTCCATCTTATAACCAGTTTTCCATCTTGTCTTCTTAATTCTAGTTACATGACATATGTATTTGTGTTAGTGGTTTTTATAAGATTAGGAGACAACATTGTTGGTCTGAACATTTCTGCTTAACTAAATTAAATTAAATTAAATTGAGAATAAGAATAATTTTACTGTAAATAAATTTGAGTTTGTATATTTTTATACTTAACATTCCAGATTTTCACATTGATTACAACTTTCACTTAACGCCCTCTGGTTCCAATAGAAGCAATTCAACATGTAATAATCTCATGGGTACATGTTCATTATGTATTTAGCACTTGTACAGAGTCAGAGATTCTAATACTTTTAATATTGCACAACTTTCTTCATAGCATCAGGCACAATTGCTCCTAAACCTATGTATTTGTCATATATTAATTCTAACAAAAGTAAAAAAGAAAAGTAATCTAGTGATTCTTACCTTGCCATCGTTAACAAACTTAACATAAAAATAAAGACAGAATTTGGTAAAAAAAAAGATCAAACTTCCTAATGATGCCACACAAATTTAAAAGGAAACCCTGGTTACAATCCAAACCTTCAATTCTAAAGCTGCAATCCCTGGTATCTAACAAAATTGCTAACAACTCTTTGAGCCAGCCTAAAATCCAGCTCATATATAAATACAGCATGGAAAACCCTCGTATCTTGAACTCCAGTATTTTAAAAATTACACACATTTTTCCACAGTTATGCCACCTTTCTTCTTGGGTGTTTTTTTCTTTTATTAAAAATGTGTCCTAATTTACTATATGTAGCTCAGAGTTTTATTCTTAACCAATATTATACGCTTCTTATTTGCTTTACCAATGATGGTCATGATTTATTTTTTTAGAATCCTTTATGTATTTTTTTTTTGGGATCTTTGCTAAATATCAAAAGTATAGGAATTAGTACCATGGATATCCTGGGTAAAGAGTTATAATGGCACAAGGCTGACTCTAATAAACAGCTTTCCACCATTTTATTTATATATATATATATATATATATATAGATAGATAGAT
>WWET01000191.1:621496-644368 GCA_011038615.1 Limnodynastes dumerilii | reverse complement strand
TATCTTATCTTGTTTAATTTTGGTTAATTTTTCTAATATCTGGACAGGGCCAAAATAAAGCATTTACATACGTGTTGGATTTAGTTTTAAATATATTTATCTTATCTTGTTTAATTTTGTTTAATTTTTCTAATATCTGGACAGGGCCAAAATAAAGCATTTACATACGTGTTGGATTTAGTTTTTATTTAAATATATATTTTTCTAAAACTTCCAACATCATAAGGCTCTTCCAGCATTGTATTTGAATAGACTGAATTAAATCTCTACACTATGTAAGTGTTGAAGAGCTAAATATGCAACTGATTATACTGCACAAAATAGGTTTGCTACTGTGAGTGAAGAAGAAGTGCCCCAAGGAGAACCTTTCATGCACTGCCAAGATTTTTCAAAGTGTTGAAAAAGCTTTACCTTATCTCGTTTGAAAAGCTTTTTATCCCCTAATCATTGCCAATGATAATACATTTTTATACACACTCATGTAATGCTTGGCCCACTGTTTATACTGTACTAAAATCAGTCCGTGCATTAACAAAGAGAGATCCATCAAGAATACGGTAATGTAAAAGCAATGATAAATATATAGCTTATGACTTAAGCATGAAGATTGCACAGCGAGATAGTATAATTCTTTATGTTAATGGGCATTACATAAGAAATCCTTAGCCAAAAAGACTAAATGGCAATGTCATTTTATTTAAAGATAATAAGTACAAGATGCAAGCATGTAATTGCTGTGATTTTAATGTAAGAATATTTTAAGCCTGATACACATCTAAGTTATGGCTGAAACAAGTAAATAATGTGTAAGGACATACTTGAATGGATTAAAAACTCCTCTGTACATTTGTTATGCATTTGATTAAATAAACTCAATAAACTAATTTACTTTCCGACTTATTTGGATTATTGGACTTTTGGGAAATAAAGAGTGAGTCAGTGGTATAACTAAAGCATAGCGCACTATGACTGACACCCCTACCCGTCTATCTATATTACTTTAGGAAGCTATCATGCCTATATTATAAGTGATGTTTGAACCTAAGTTTTGTTATACATGCATAACATATTTGTTGTATTCCTTAACACTAATTAAAACAATGTACAAACAATCAATGGATACCCCCTTGTAAAATCTTGTGTTTGTCACTGAGTTTAAGCCAGATATGCATGCTCAGTTCAGAATTTTTGGTGATATCCCAAATATCATAACCAATGCAGTCAAATTCACTGGTTCAAATCACCCATACTTTGTTTTTTCTTTCTATTTCCCCATTACATGAGTTTTGGAGCGTGGATAAATCTGTTGTTAGCATTACAGCTCTACTTGTAGCTACCAATATTAAGAGGGGGAGAGCCAGGTAGCATCATCCTAAAAGAGTTTCTAGTGTGTGTGTGTGTGTGTGTGTGTGTGTGTCTGTGAGTGTGTGTTTTTAACAAGACCTGTTAAAATATGAAGATGCCAAGATGCCTTTCATGAGTGTTTAAAAAAGAGACAGAAAGTGTTTATTTAATTGTATTCATCATTTTTCATTAGAGCTTACTAGAGATGAGAAGTTCGCATTGTGTTAAATCCGATACATCCACATGAAACTCCTGCATAATTTACATCTCAAATCTAGACAGAATGCCATTTTCCCAGAAATGTCAGATCTTGCCTGTGCTGGAATCTATATAAGATGCTACCTTGTGATTTGGAAGCTCAGATAGGAGAATTGAGGAGAACTGTTCTTGCGTGTTTTGGATTCTTTATAGGGAACTCCCTTGGAAGTTGGCAGATAGAAGGGTTAAGGAGAATGGTTGCTTGCTATAGCTGTACAGTATCTAGCTGATTTGTGTGTATATTATTGAATTGCACTGTCTTTTATATGGTTACATTGGTTGCTAATTGTTGGCTGTCTATAATTTGAAAATTTATTCATTTAGAAAAATGTAATAGTTAATGTGTTAGTATACCGAAAGATCTATTTTTGGCAACTTACCCATTCATTGCTTTAAGGACATTTCCAACCTGTTACCCGAAGCAACACTCGGCAAAGAACCTGAGACCAGACCAGACCAGACCAAACAGGTGAGTAATGTATGCAGGGAGCCTAGAGAGGCACTGTTAGGGTTAGGATAAGAGGAGGGAATGAAGCGGAGAAGGGGAACTTAACCTAAAGCTGTGGGGAGGGAATGGAGCGTAGATGGAGAGACTTATGGGTAGGCTACAGGGTGGGGATGGAGTGTAGAAGGGGAGACCTAGGGTTAGACTGCTGGGACTGCATGGAGCGTAGAAGGGGAGACTTAGGCATAGACTGTGGGGAGGGGATGGAGCGTAGATTGGAAGACTTAGGGTTAAGTTATGGGTGGGGATGAAGCTCAGAAGGAGAGACTTAGAGCTAGGCTGCAGGGAGGGGATGGAGCATAGAAGGGGAGATTTAGGCTTATACAGAATGGAAGTTGCTCAATCAATTTATAGTTAAATGCAAACAGGCGCATGAAAGGTAGCGGTTAATCTGCTAGCCACCGAAACAATGGAAAGAAAATGCCTCAGCAACACTGCCAAAAACAAGTAACAGACTATACCGTCTGTAAAATAAAACGCAGAAATGTCCGTTACACATAATTGCGCAAATATATGATAAGCCACCAGCCACCATCAAGGCATTTCTGCATATGGTGGTCCTAACTCTAACAATGAGAGTCCCAATGGTGGGTCATATATATATGTTTTTAAATTGAGAGCCAAGCTTACCTCAGGAGACACCCCTTAAAGCATCAAAAATAGCTGCTATGGAACAACACCCCCCTCTCAGCTATTGCTCCCAGACATGCTCCCAAACAGTAGTAGAGACTTAGGCTTAGGCTACAGGGAGGAGATGGAGCGTAAAAGGGGAAGGTTAGGGTTATAGTGTCATAGGGCCTGATCCAGATCTACGCTGGTGTGCGTAGCGTATTATCTCCGAGCGTACCACCGATGCACGGCAATAGGTACTCCCCTTGCTCTTACCTAGTTTAGCATCCATACGCTCGGCAAACCCTACCCTAACTTTTGTGTTCGTTCCCGTGGCCGTCCGTACGTTCATTAGTAGAGAGAGAGAGAGAGAGAGAGAGAGAGAGCACAACCCCTCTCTTGGAAGATGTTGGAAGTGTCATTTTACTTATGCTGGATTATTTATATATGGTTATATATAGTAATAATTGGCTAATGATGTAAAAAGTCATTTTGTAAGCCAATAAGCTTGTAACACCTATGTTCTCTATCAAGGACCATGTCTTATTTGACGACTGGAAGTTGTCACTATGCGCATGCGCAGTGCGTTTTTACTGCTGTTTTTATGCTTACGATCAGCGTTAGCTTGCATGCGAGCGTAGGTCTGGATCAGGCCCATAGACACTATAAAATGGGACCTCTAGTGACCGAAAGGTCAGTAGCCATGGAACCCCCGAAGTGGAGGGAGGAGGACGCCACAGCAGCACAAGAAGAGGATGAACATCTGCAATCAACAGGACGAGTTCTTCCATCAAGTCAGCCCGGTCCTCAATCAAGTCAGCCCGGTCCTCGATCAAGTCAGCCCGATCCACAATCAAGTCAGCCCAGTCAACTAACAAGTTGTCCCAAGAAAGATGACTGCAGAACGGTGAGTGAATAATACACAGCCATGCTGTGCCTTGTAGTACTATCAGCGCATGTAGGCTAAGGGTTATAAGCATGATGCGCTCTACATTTTTAATATGAAAAACACATCAAATATGTTGACGTGTTTTTCAGCTAAAGTGTGTGGTTCTTTCATTGAAAGCACCACACACACAAGGCACTTTTATAAAAGGCACTTTCTGGATGAACTAAAGGCGATTTTGTAAAATTGCCTTTAGTGAATCCGGAATGGCCTATGTTTTGCAAGGCAAACAGCTGGACGATTTTTTTGTCAGTGATGTTTGTGTTGTCGCTTTTGCTAAAGGCTCAAGTCCCGGGACTTTGCCTTTAGTGAATACGGCGATTGCATAATCGCTGGCAAAGTCCTGGGATTATGGGCACTTTGGGCAAAAGCGAACTTAGTAAATGGACCCCGTAGTGTCACTGATATTTAATTTTTACTTGTCACTAAAAGTGTCATTTGCTATCACACACTATATCTGTCAGTAGCAGTTTGATTTGGTATAGTGTACCCATGAATAAAAAATGTTACTCACTACTGAAAAGCAGAATTTTTCCTTGTCTGTAATAATTT
Source organism: Limnodynastes dumerilii (assembly GCA_011038615.1). Taxonomy (NCBI): domain Eukaryota; kingdom Metazoa; phylum Chordata; class Amphibia; order Anura; family Limnodynastidae; genus Limnodynastes; species Limnodynastes dumerilii. Next base: position 640,154 of record WWET01000191.1, on the reverse strand, counting down.
CAATTGCTATAACACTAATAGTGTCAATTGTTACAAAAGTATAAGTCCCTGTCACTGAAAAGCTTGGTTTGTTATGCTGTGCATGTTCTTTATGATATAAAACATAACAGTGGGCGGAGGACCTAAAGGCAATTCCCTTTTGTATTATGGAGCATTTCCTAACCTGGTGTATTGTTCTATCTACTAATAGCCTGTTACTTCACCTCCAATCCCTTGTTTTGGCCTTTTCTAGCTTGTCAAATAATCAATCACTTATACAGAATTGGTCTTTTCCTTGCTTCCACTGACTTACTTCACTTAAGGTACACTTTTTATTCTAGTTCTTTTCATTCTGAATTAATCAAAACATTCTATAGGACCTTATAGTTTAATAAACTGTCACTCTGTCTGCCACTGCTGTGCCACTGTTTCATAAATGTGATGTAATTATTTTTACACTGCTCTGTGTTTGTGCTGCAGCTCTGTCACTTAGTTTAGCTGCTGCAGCCTTTAACCGATACTTGTAAAATAAAAATATTGTGCGCTGTGAAGTGGTCCAGTTTAACTGGAAATTACTGTAAATTAACGTTATTGATGTTAATACTGTAGAAGTAAAAATACATAACAATTACAATTACAAAAAAAACTTCTGATTTAAAACCAAAACTTGTGAGGGTGGATTTGCCAAAACACAAAATATATTTAGAACCAAAATGAAAACTGTTACTTCTTATCTCATTTTACACAGGTGCTGTACGGGTAATAGCAGTTTCTGATATTTGCGCATGCTTGAATTTTCAATTGCATCCCTACCTTGGCATTCATTAAAAGTTCAAATCCATGCTGATACCTGTAGTTCACCAAGACAAAATGTTTTTGACATTTTTTTTACACCTTTACTCTGATTCCACTTCCAAGAGACTCACAGCAATCCATTATTGTGGACAGGATAGCCTTAAGAATGCCAGCCATTATGTTGATTGTCTAAGGGTTTATTTGATCAGTTAAGCATGAGAGGGCAAATCCATCAAGGCATTTCTGCATATGGTGGTCCTAACTCTAACAATGAGAGTCCCAATGTTGGGTCATATATATATGTTTTTAAATTGAGAGCCAACTTACCTCAGGAGACACCCCTTAATGTCTCCAAAATAGCTGCTGTGGAACAACACCCCCTCTCAGCTATTGCTCCCTGACATGCTCCCAAACAGCACAGTGTCACAAACATACAGCATCACTGTTCACAGATAAGCCTTACTATTAGTTTAAATTTACTCTATAAATCCCATTGCTACTTTACAGTGTCACAAACATACAACATCACTGTTCACAGATAAACCTTACTAATAGTTCAAATTCACTCTATAAATCCCATTGCTACTTCACAGTGTCACAATAACCATTAAACATTTAGACAGTAAACATTATACATATTAAATATATTTAACCATCATATTAGCACAGCCCAGACGTGCCCATGAACCAGTTTTCGTATGGTCAGAGATGGAAAGCATGTCTTTTCCAGTCCAGTGTCCAGAGAAAAGAGACTGAATAATAACCCAGCTAAAGGGAGCAGCAGGCTCCTTGCTTTTGATATGTTAAAGAAGCCAACTTCCAATAGAGGAATCCATGTAATATGGGAAAAGGGAGAACCAGTTCTATTAGTGAGTGACAAATTATTATTTGTGTGGAAAACAAAATATATATAATAAAGAATTATATATATCTTCTTCCGAAACTGTTTGTAAATTGTAGCTATATATGATGATGTTATATGTACAATGTGTTACACCAAGGTGCAGAGTCTAACTACTGTTCACTAGATCCCCTGATGGAGGGGATAGTCTTGGCTGCTGGTAATTGGCAGATCGCGGCCCCAATGGAAAACCTGTAAGTCCTGCTACTGGAACCCACATTCACAGTCACTGACATCAGACACAAAGTAGACTGGAACCCACACTCATAGAATAATGATAGCAGGTACTAGAAATGCTGGAACCCATTCTCACAGACACTGACCGACAGACTCATTGGCAGATGAAAAACACAGAGAGCAACTATACAGATGAACAGAGTCAGATGGGAGAGACTCTGGGATAGCTTACACACTGGCAGATGGCAAACACAGAATGCAGCTATACTGACAGATAAAGTCAGATGGAAGAGACTCTAACTGCGGTCTCAAGGAGTATGAGATGACAAACGCTGCTAGGCAGGGGGGCAAGCAACGAGACCCAACAGGATGCAGCAAGCTACACATGCCGCATTCTCCAAACATACTGGACATACAAACAGACCATATGGTAGAGAGAAGGCAAGGGAGGATAGAGGGTAACCACAAGGGAGGAGAACAAAGGGTAACAGAGGCACACGAACAGAGATCAGAATGACACAAGGCACACTCGAGAATACATCAGGCAAACGCAGGAGACCAGATGCTATAACTGGCAACCCATGCTTCAGTGAGCTAGCTATTTAAAAGACAAGCCTTCAATCAGCACCTGCCTTTCGACACACCTCCAGGCTGACTGAAGTGTGCATTGATTGCAGGTCAGCTGGAGACAACTACACAGAGCAGGCCAGGAAATAAACAGTCAACCACTGCTTTCATTAGTCTGACAGTGTATAACACAATGTAACAATTTACTTGCATAAGAAATACATACAGAATAAAAGAAGACTGAAGATGGGCCATCACTAGAGAAGAATACCACTAAAGATCTCTGTGGACACTGTAACTGGTAAGTATTAGTAAATAACAGTTATTTTGTAAATACATCCCAATGTCATAGATGAAATAAATAGGCGTAATATATGGTGACTGAGGGATGTCACGCAGTAGAGTTACACTTTTCCGGAAAACTTCCCAAAAACTTTCCTTTAGGACACTGGCATTAGAAAAAGGTTTAGTCTCGGTGTTTCTGATGTATAATACAGAAGGGAACAATTCTTAGCTGTCAGGATGGCTTTGCCTTGGAAGAATTTCAGAAAATATCTCAGCAACAACTGTAAATTACAATGACTTATTCTAATACAGACAGAGTCAAAGCCTACCTTTGTGTAGTACTCCAAGATATTAAAATTCCTCCTTGAAGATTTTTTTTTTAAATAACTAAATTAATCAACTAAACAATTAATCTTAAATGTTTGGATTCGAATTACTACATGGCTTAAAGTCATATCTCAGATTAGTGTTAGTATTTGTTTTATGGGGAACAAGATGGGAAGCAGAGCTATATTTCATTTACATTGATACAAAATAGAATAGAAGCGGAGAGTACATACGCAAATGCTTACGTCCAGAGAAGCTTAGGGTGTTTGAAAATAGGATTGGGATGTGTGCTTGCACGTTTCATGCAGTGTTTAGTTGTAAAATATGCAGTTGTGACACTTTAACGCATATTAACTTGCCCCTACCCGATCCTGGTGTTACATGGCTGCTCCCAGGGCATGAGGTCTAATTGGGGCCTGGTCTTTACTAGGGCCCCTGATGGTGGTAATAGGCTTGTGCGACAGACACCTAGTAGATCACGACCCCTGGAAGGCAGCCCCACGTGAAATAGTGACGCAGAGCTCAGATACAACACAGACAATTAAACACGGGGTAACAGGAAAAGAGTATTTATTAATGAACAAACAACACAGAGGAAATGAAGACTAGTAAGCTGGGTACAAATGGGTATAACATTAAGACCAAACTAAACAAGAGGCACAGAAGTCATAACACTGACAATCCAGAATTAAACAGAATAAGCACAAAACAATACATAGGGCACAGCTAACAGAGACTACTGGGTAAATGCAAATATGCAAAGGAAGGGCAAACAGAGGATACTGAAGAACAAGACAGGGATGAATAATGGTGCAAATCAAAGCACAAAGGAAACTGAATATATGGAATACATAGAAATAGAAACATAAACAAACAGTGTTAATACCAAATACCAGTACAGAAGGTCAGAAGGGAACATAATCACATGGGGGAAGAAACTGTAGGGCTGGAGATCAGAAGCTCACATTCAACAGGAACCAAGCATAATAACAAATAACCAGAGGAAGTCCTATTTGAGCAGACTGCCCAGGTGCTAGATAATAAATGAGGAGTCCAACAGAAGCCCCTAGGGGCAGGTCAAGATAATGTCTATGATTAAGAGTCACACAATATCCAAGATTGCTGCTAGGGGTGACACAGGATATTACACATCCACAAGGTGTAACATCAGGTAAAAGTACATAGACGTTATGGAAGCACTTACTCGCTATTTGTATATGCAAGACAAAAACGCATACTGTGCTTTTACTGTCAAAAGAATGCACAGCTCTGAGTGCACATTTTTAAAGCCCTGATATGCATTTTCATATAGGTATTGATTTTTTTCCCCCTTAAGCACTGACATAAATTTGGGTTAGTTTATATTTGGAATAATCAATTATTGCAGTAACTGTATTTAAAATACAAGTAACATTATTTAATACTGTGTATCAGGATACCAAGGGTCAGATACAGAGACACTGGATTCCCCTGGCCCTTAGGTTTAACAGTCACACAGGTAAAGAGGAGAGGAGTCTAATAATAATGCCTTTATTGCATCAAAATAGTAACAATGGTAACTAGGCAATAAAGACAGTAACTATATCTATAACAAAGTAACCAAACACATCAGTCCCAGCACCCGTCCCTGTGAGGTCCCTGAGAGTCTCTAGCCAGCCATAAAGTCCATACATTCACCGGCTGCTGCTGCAGAGTCCTGTCCGGGTCAAAGTCTTGGGAGTCCCAGCCGCTCGGCCAATACTCTCCACCTTACTTGGTGGGGTGCTAAGCTCAGGCTCCCTGCTTTTGGCAGGCTCCCCAAATAGCACAGCGCCAGCGAGCTCGTAAATTCTGTGGCAAGTCCTTGTGGCACTCCTCAGATCTCTCCACACTGGCAGTGGCAGAGGTCTCACCCCGCTCAGTCCAGATCAATCCAGTTTCCCAACGATGTTCCTGAGATGGCCACTGGTTTCACAACTGACAGAGCTTCCTGTAGAGAGAGGGGGGACAGGTAGAGATGCAGCCCCCTCACCTGCATCCTGTAGAGAGAGGGGGGAAGGGTGGAGATGCAGCCCCTCCCCTGCATCCTGTCGCTTGACACTGGAACAGTCTGATACCAATCACAATAACACTGAACATGCTATCAGCTATAAACTACACATTTACGTCTGCAGGGTAGACCAGGGATAAAAAGTACCATGTCCTTATGTGAAACAAGGTGCAGGGTAACTATAGTCTTCTGTGTCCCCCTTGTTTCATCACACTGTGCATGAATTAAAATCTTCTAGTGAAAAACTGTAGTATCAGCAAATGTCACTGTGATATTGAAAACTCATGTGGGCAACATGAAACAAAATATTATATTAAAAGAAAAAACATTTTTAGTTTAATGAGGTTTAGTTCTTCTAGAAAGAGAGGCTTTATGGAAATTAATTGTAAAGATTTTGAGTGACAGGTTACTGGCAGTTATTTGAGGTAATTTACCTAGAGGGCAAAATACATTTGTGCGCACAAATGTTTCACTGAAAATGTTCTTAAATTACAGTAAAATAAAATCACTTTAGCATGTCACATTTATTTTAGGATTAAAGTGGCTCTTATAGCTCTAAGGAGAGCAGAAACTAAAGCTGAAGTGTATTCCTTTGAACATTATATTTCTGTAAGAGAAATTTCTATATAGCTCATGTGACTCTAATATTCTGTTTTGGATTTAAAAGCATTAGATATTAGTAGGTCATTATGACTTAAAACGCAATATAATGGGATGAAATGATTATGACTGGTAATACCAGTTTAAAATAAATATTGTTGCTTGACTGATCAAGTTAAGCTCCCCAAAAGGTAAGTAAGAAGCTGTATAAACAGGTACATCTCTATTGAAGTATCTTAAAATCACAAATGGAGATATTCAGGGAAATTTACTAAGAAAACACTTTCCTAAGATCCTAATATAGAATCATTACTTGTCACAAGGTAAAATATTATGAGGCATTATTTTTAAATAGAAGCTTTATTCTCTTAGGGCCTGATTCAGAGATCCGGAACTAACGATAGTTCCGTGCGTATATTTAGGGTCGGATTGATTTTGCATCAACTGCACATGCGTAGTAATAGTGCAACGCCATGTACGTTGAAGTTAAGGTCGGAAATGCCTTAAGGTCGGACTTGAGAATCGGGCGGAGACTAATGCGACCCTAAGTGTGACGGAAATATACGGACCTAAGGATTTGCATAGAAATGGGCGGAGGGAGGCATTTAGATGAGGGAAAGTGGGCGCGCTTACAGAGTTAGGGCCCTACTATACGCAACTAATACACATAGGGTCAGAAGTGAGTGCGGCCAGTTAGGGCAAGTCTATGGAGGTGTAAGTTTAGGTCCGGCCGGAGGTTGCGAGGGGAGTGACTGTTTATTCAGGTGGGTGTAACCTGTTCCGACCTGCCACTTAGATGCGTATATTTGCGGCCCGATCGCCAATGGATCTCTGAATCAGGCCCTTAATTATCAGTGTGCAACAGAGCTCATTTATTTCTTTTGACATAGGAGAACCACAGTCAGAAGAGACTCACAGCATGAAGTTGTTCCGCCATAATTCCTTATCCCAGTTAGTACAACTTTAATGGTGTCAGGTTCACAAAAAACTTGCCTGTTTGTTTTGGGAGTACTCAGCCCTATTGCTGATAGAAGAAGGGTGCTGTGTGTGAGGTAATATCAGGTAAACTACAGTTACCAATATTACCTGCCATCTTAGCTTTGAGAACCCGCTGGCACCTAAAGTTCTACATGCTTGAAAAAATATGTTTCATTTAGTTTATTGTTTCTTTTCTTTTATTCTTTATTGAAATAAAACTGTCAAGCACCCTTTTTGCCCTATTTTACTACTCAACTAAATCAACATGAATCCTGAAGTCTAGAAAAACAAACAAACAAATACCCTAATAATACTTTGGAACTTGGCTCTTAGAGTGTTTCCATCGCGAAGGATGACAGCCGAAGGTATAGTTCTATTTATGATAGCCAGTTTTCCTTGAGTCTCTAGGTTACATGAGTTGAAGCGTGTGGGAAAAAATGCTATTATGAATAGAACTTTATGCGTGACTGCTGTTCATAGAATATATGCATAGATTGAAATATATAAATGCCTTTGACAAGCAAGTTATTTAATGCTTAAGGAACAATAGACTTGACACAGTCTTTTGTTTTCTATACTTTTCATGGGTAATCACTTCATCACAATATACAAAGTAGACATTAAGTAGCAGGACTTTTGTGTGGAGTATACAGTACAGACAATAGGCACTTAAAACATTTTTTTTAGCCATTGGGCTTGCTAAAATTTGGTATACAAATTGTCTGCGACGTGCAGTGACATAAGTGTTTTGGAAGCATATTACTGGCAATTTATAAAGAAAAATGCTGGTTAGTCACTGTTGAAAGAATGCAACAAAATGGTGTATATTATGGCTAAACATACATAAGAGAGTCTTAAATAAAGTCATTTAAAGTGATTTTATTTCAGTTGCTCTATGAGTATTTTCAGGTGGATCTACAAACCATGAAAATTAGGCACGTATTAATTTACAAGAAGCAATTCCTAAAACTTGCCATTTTAACTTTCAACTCTTACATTTTCGATTAACTCACCTTCTGTGTGGTTCAGTCAGTTTACAACCTGTCATAAAGCACAGGTCTAACCATATGAGAGGCCGCCTGTCGGCCTCTTCACAGCAAGCTCGCACCTGGCTGGTATGAAACATCCCTTTCAAAAATCCAGAGGCCCACACCCAGATCGTCGTCACACAAAGCACAAGAAACATTTTCACACCTTTAATGAAGCGATCGTTGTAAAAATAATGAAAACAATTGACCAATGGTCTCATATTGTTTTAGCATTTCAGGTTTCACCATTATCGTAGACATCATTTTTAAAGATGGTTTGCAGAAGCCTATGTCATTGACAATAATTGTGTTTGTTTTTAGAATTTTTTTTCTGACAATGTAAGATCTTCTTATGGTAATGCAGTGCAATAAATGTATTTACTATATTAAATCTGAAAACATTATTCAAATATAAGCAATGAGATAAACTTTTAAAACATAAAGGTCTCATGTAGAGCATAATGAAAACAATTGACCAATGGTCTCATATTGTTTTAGCATTTCAGGTTTCACCATTATCGTAGACATCATTTTTAAAGATGGTTTGCAGAAGCCTATGTCATTGACAATAATTGTGTTTGTTTTGTTTTTAGAATTTTTTTTCTGACAATGGGCCTGATCCAGAACAACGCTTTGAAGCGAATTTACGCATGGTGGAGACATAAAATCGCTGTTTACAACGCACTACGCATGTGCACTATAGAAAATACGCACATTTGCTTAGCGTAATTGTGAACGTATGGGCCATTCACGTATGTGTCACGCAAATACTTACGTGTGGGCGTGCCAATTTTACGTTACACCAAAATACGTCTGAAATACGTGAAGTAGGCGGGGGGTGGTATTTAAAGTGTACAGTATGGGCGTGCTTAGCTGCGTAAAATCGTTCAGACCATACGTACGTGTGCGTATGACAGCGGTTACGTGTGAAAAAGTTAAGGTAGGGTTTGAGCAGCGTATCTTGACAAAATACGTCCGTGCAAGGGGTGTGCCGAGGGGAGTGTAACGAACTTACGTGCACGAAAATACAACGTACGGCAAACGTAGTTCTGGATCTACCCCAATGTAAGATCTTCTTATGGTAATCCAGTGCAATAAATGTATTTACTATATTAAATCTGAAAACATTGTTCAAATATAAGCAATGAGAGAAATTTTTAAAACATAAAGGTCTCATGTAGAGTTGTGGGCAATTCATTCATTTCTTTCTTTTTTTTTTTGCATTGTGTATACCCAAAAGACAGCATGCAGAGTTGTACACAATCTAGGGATGAAACATCTTATGTTTAAAGGGTTGTATGTGACATTCCTATGTTGGGTTGTTGCAGAGGAATAACAAACGTGAAAAATAAGGGCATATGTGCCCTGGGAGACAATGGATGCCCAGCTGTCAGATCACAGACTCTTTTTAACATTTGTAAACCAAGGAAATTAAACATATTGGACCTGATTCAGAGTTCTTAGGCAGCAGATGCACATATCAACTGCCTGCATTGTGTGTGTCCTATCCAGAGCTGTGACATTTGCATTCCCTCCAATATGACCCATTCCATTAGATACAAAATACTCTGCTCCTTACTGTTTAACTGTCAGTTACTATGGCAACCACCTTTGTTGAAGAGACAAATAGCTTTTTAAATATCAGTTAATTAATTTAAACCAGGTGAGTGACAGTGGGAAGCTCAGGAGCGGATTAAATTGTACCTGATGGAATGGGTCATGTTGGAGGGTCTGCATTTACAACTCTGTATAGAACTACAGAAAATGTGCATTTGTGTGCAACATGCAAATGCACATGTATAGGCGGAGGCTGCAGGTTGTACAGCCACAGCCTCGGGCGGTTTTGAATGTTATTTTTCAATTTAACACTATGAAAACACCCACAAATATAATTTAAATATCACTTATACATCATTTACAGTAATGCCTGAGCATAGTTACAGCATTCCGCTGCTATTGTGGCATTTTTTTTTTTACAAGTTTTTTAGTTTATTTTTGCTTCATAAATTTATTTTAAACATTGATTCATTCATAAAATTTAATTGAAACATTTTTACAATGTTAATATCAATGAGCCTGATTCAGTCTAAATAACGACAGCCAATTAACACATGCAGAACGCATAAGTCTGGCTGTGGAAAACACTACGCATGCACGCTGCAAATGTTACTCATCATAACTAGTATGGACTAGGTTTGGCCCTTATGTATTACAAGGCATTACGTACAACAAGAAATACTCAGGGAAAAGTTAAGGTAGGGTTCTGAACACATAAGTCAGATAAGTTACGTACATGAGAGGGGAGTGCCAGGCAGGGGCGGAACTACCATTGGTGCAACAAGCACAGCGGTACTGGGGCCCATGCTATTAAAAGGTCCCACAGTCCTCATCACTGCACCACTGAAGCTCCCCACCGGGTTACCTGGGATATCATCAGGGGCAAAGCATATTTTTTGCACCTGGGCCCACAACTCACTAGTTCCACCTCTGGTGACAGGGGGAGTACATTATCCTTAGTAAAGCGTAACTTAGGGACGCTTGTGTACATAAAACGATCTTAAGTCTCGATCAGGACAATAGTTTCCATTAGAAATATGTTCATTTCCCTGTTGAAAATGACCGGTGCCTATGACTTACACAATCCCCTAACATAGTGTAAGATTTTCAGGTACCTTACACAGATACTGCACCTATTTAAATGAGTTAAACATCTCATTTTAATACCATAGCACACGGATGCGCAGACAGGGGAGCAATGCAGCTGCATTTCTATGCTTACTACTGTTTTAAGTCTGTTCTGTACATGTCCAGTGTGAAATTCTGCTGTGCTTCCATCTAAAAGATCTGGTTCAAGACAATTGCCTATTTATAAGTGAATACCATTCAAGAGAAAAGATGTTCAAGCAAAAATAAGTACTGTGGATCTTAAACTGATTTATATAAATAATTGTAGGAAGGGGGTGCATTTTTTGGATTTGTCCTGGGCTCCATCAACTCTAGTAATGCCACTGGGTTGTTGTGATGTTCAGCATCACTGCCCAACACGGAAGCGAGTAAGTCTGCACACATTACAGTTACAGATGCTGGAAGGCATTTAGTAAAATGTATACATACCTTGTTGCACACAAATTGTGCAAGTTTTGTGTGCATCTAATTTTAACTACAAAAATATGCACATATCTACATTATACCTAAAATATTTGACTCATGGAAATTGGTTATAGAAGAGATGTTATTGTAAAAGCTCAATGTAATATTTAAAAAATATCTTGGTTATTAATTACATGCAGAATTCCGTTTTGCCAAAATGAATACCTCCACAAGTTTTCTCACTTTGAGACACATTTTTTAAGTTTGAGAAAAGATTAAACATTTAAGATATCATTTGTTAAAATGAAAGAGTTGTCCAGTGTTGAAGCTGGCTTCATTGCTGATTAATATAACGTTAAATTGTGGAACTGGAGTCGACCCTACAAAACTTATCTTCAGTCAGATTAACTATTGAAACCTCTGTGAAACTATCTAGAAAGATTTAGGAAACCAGACGTATCTTGTGTGATTAATTTAATCTAATAGTTGATATATGCCTGGAACGGTTTATTGCTGACACAAGGGAATACTATAAATTTATCTTATATGCCTGCTCAACAAAAGTGTAAGACAATAGAGTGTCACGGCAAATTTTCCATCTGGTAAAGTAGGATCTAGGAGCTCATTGTAATCTGTATCTCTCTTTATTTTTCTCTCTTCCATATAACACAGTGAGAAAGCTCTTTAAAGGAGGATATCTGAAACAACAAAAGACCAATTTTTTAATGAATAAATAAATCATCATTGCATGAACCAAGACTGTTTAGATACAACAAAATGGGTGAAAAGAAAAAGGAGCATGTTCTGTACTGACCACCCAGGCATTGTCGTTACTCTAAAGCCTGGAAATTGAAACTAGTAGGAAAAACATAGATTGGTGGTGTAATACAGTATACAAGAAATGCTGTATGTAAGTGTTTCTAGTTTATTTTAGCTTTCTTTGCTCCTGGTTTAAATCTATACACTTTTAGTTATGGCTAATAAAGTGGATTTTTCATTGTACAGCTTAAATTTTAAGATATACAACATTTTTCTTATTTTCATAAAAGGTTTATTTTGTTTAAGTGATAGGTTATGAGCAAATATAATATATTTTGGAAAAGCTTGAAATAGCATAGAGTTAACCAGTTATTGAACTTTTAAAATGTTTGTAACAGGCTGCTAGGCTTAGTCTTACACCATAGGCTAAAATGTGCCAGACAGGTTTCTGTATTCAATGTTCAACTATAGAAGTGCTCTTGAATTTTAGTTTTGTTTCAGACACAAAGTACTGTAGTAAGGATATAACTCCATAAATATGTTTTTTTCCATGGCTCTTCATAAAAAAAATCCTTTTTAAAATCCTTTTTATTTAAAAATGTAATACTAATAAATTACTTGAAGAAATGTACATTTAACTAGTAGATTCATTCCACAAATGAACCAGATATTTATTTTTTCCAGTTTTATTTCAAAAATATTTATCTTGGCATGTTTTCTCACTTGTCTTGAGTGTGCTTAAAGTTAACCTTCAGAAATCAACAAATAAAAAACACTCCATTAATTATACTGGAATCAATTAGGCTATACAGTCAGCACTTGTAAATGTCAAGCTTGTACATTAGTGTATCTGAATTGGAAAACTGTTCATGCTAAAATGTGAAAGCCTTTTCCAGAGCTGATAAAATTGAATAGTTTTAGAAAATAATGACAATATTTTTCCTTTTTGCAGAAAATATTTTTCTTATTATCTCAGTGTTTATTAACATGGAATTAGTAGTGCTTGCAATTGTAGAATTGAATCTGAATTGTACACATTTTTAGCGTATATTGTGGCTAAACACATTACAGAGGGAAAAAAAGGACATATATAGTTCTATTCTCAGTTATAAATATCAAGAAATGTTCACCCAGCTGCAATAATATCTTGGGGCCTGATCCTGATTTTTGTACAACACCAGGCTTCCGGAAGCTTCTTGCGAAAGTCGGGTGTTTTTCTGGCAGTGCACATGTGTGTCAGCTGTTAGGCAACAGATCTCCTACCATACAGAACTTACTGTAGTATGTGTCACTTCAGATCCTCATGCCTAATCTCCGCAAGTGTGGCAGGGACAGACATGCAGATGATGGTGAATGGACTGCGGTATGCTCTTCCGCACAGATCTTTGTTCAGACAGAAACAGATCTGTGCAGAGAACATAAGGTAGGGTTCTGAACATGTAAGTGTGCAAGACTTTATATGTAAGAGGGGAATGACATGGGACTTCAGACATACACACACACACACACACTCACACACACACACACACACACACGCCTTGATCAGTTCCATCATCATTCAAAGTAACATCAGAGATGAAGCAGGTGTAAATCAATTACCCCTATGCTGTAGCAACTGAAGATTTTTTTATAGGATATAAGGATAGGATAAAAATGTATAACCTTGGACCTGATTCAGAGATTGAAAATAAAAGAGGGCTAAACCATGTTGATTTCAGGGGAGTCAAATTAATTGTATTCTTTGCATACAGGGATATATCTTTGAATTGCATACTACACACAGATACTGACCAGATTTACTATCACACTGTTATTTAGACTTGGGCTGGGAAACGCCACCTCTCAACTCTAATACTGTTTGCAACAGATGAAATTTGACTCCCCTGCAATCAACATGGTTTAGCCCAGGAGTAACTTTACTTTCTTATTTTCAATCTCTGAATCAGGTCCCTTGTTCTTACTGTGGCTCAGTAAGTAGAACTTGTGTCTCACAACACTGAGGTCATGAGTTTTATTCCCAGACTCAGCCTTATCTATGTGGAGTTTGTATATTCTCCCATATCTGTGTGGGTTAATTGTTTGCTGAATAAATTAACCTTAGTCTGTGTGTATGTATAACTGGGGTTGCTCCTGGGTCCTGAATTCACTAGAGCCTCTGATTGCTGGACAAGCCACTATGAGGAACAGGAACCATTGCTCACAGTTCACAGACTGGGTGGTCAATTACAAAAGTAAGTAAGGAGAACAACCATTATTAGGACCCAGAGGGGGTTAACAGACTCCCTCTCTCACACTGCAAACCCAGGATGCCACCAGGTTGAGACAGGGATGAGTTCTAGAACTCAGAAAAATTATCACCCACTCTGACAGATGTGGAAAATTAATAGAGCGAGCCCGCAATGAGGCTAAGGGACATAGCTACACACTCTGACAGATGACACACACAGACTGGTGCTGTAAACAGACAGAGTCCACGGATGAGACTCAGAGACTCAGAAACACAGTCACTCACTCTAGTAGATAACACAGTGATGTGAGGTACAATGGAGGGGGTTAGGACAGGGGTGGGGGGGTGATGATCGGGATGGGAATTGAAGGGGAGACTGATGGAGGAGTGGGAGAGGATAGGGGGTGAGTAAGGGGTATGGGGAGGGAGAAGATGGTGGAGAGGCAGAGCCATTAGGGTAGGAAGAAGACTATTAGTAGTGATATAGGCAAGAGCGTCTTGAGAGAAGATTAAAAGAAATTAAAGTAATGACAATAATAACAAGCATGAATGTAAAAGTTAAATAATTGTGATTTAAGTCCAATGCAGTAGCTATTTCAGGTGGAGAGTAACAGACTATAGCTGCTGCTGTTATGAAAGTAGTCCTTAGTTGTAGTGATGGTTGTTCTGCTGTTTCCTCCTGGTTGTTCTTTCTGTTTTCCTCCTGTTTACCTCCGGTGTAACTCAGAATTCTACTTCTCACTTAAAAATTATTTACTTTAAAATCTATTTATTAAGGCAGCCTACAGGCCTGGTAGCCTTGCTGTAGCCTAATTTAGAGCTCCGAGTGCATCAGTAGTGGAGATACAAAGCCAGATCCCACCTGTGTCCTGATTCCTGTGCAGGCGAGGGGTAAAATTGGGATGGCACAGAAATCTGTATACAGCATAAGGGCTTAACCCCGTCCTTACTGTATAATTTAATTCCCACCTTACACATTTGCTGCACGCAATCTGCCCCATCTCGTCCGCTATCTGAGAGGCTTCCAGTGCGAGAGTCTGGATCCTATTGATCCAGATGCATGCTGGAAGCATTACGGTCATGAAATAAGGATGTTTTCTGCTCACAAAGTAGTAAATTCCCACATTTTTTAAGCCTGGATCCACTCCTAAATGTCGAAATCAAAGTTATACAATTCTGAAAATGCTATTTGCATCAATATTGTTATTGATTAATGTCAAAGATATTACAAAAAAATTATTTTACATTATCAGTAATGGCAGTAGGTTTTGATTCATGAGGGTAAGTGCAATATATTGCTAAATGGACTCCCCAGTTTGCAAAGAAAAAGTGCTCAGTGATCTACAGTATGTTATGCATTAACATAACAATGTTAGGCTCAAGACTGATGGTTAATAGAATGAGGAATTGTAAGATTAGCTAAGTGAAGGATTAGGTAAGATTAGGTAAGATTAGGTAAGTGAATATTGGAAATTATAGCCGTTAGTAGAGTAGATAGAGGTTAAGAGGAACATTGACTAATTTAATAAGCTTATATTAGAGGTGAGTTTTAAGAGAGCATGTGCAGATTCATAGGCTGGAGAAAAGTGTTAGTGGGCTCAAACAACAGAGTAGGTGCAGCCCGGAAGAGAATTGCAGATCGTATGCAGTTGTGAGTAGAGGTAAGACAAGTGAAATATATTTGGGTGCAATTTTATTGAATTTGTAAGAAAGTAAACATATTTTATAGTGATTTAGGAAGATACAGGCAGGCAATGTAGCACTTAACAGGATACATGTTGAAGCTGATCCAGAGTTTTATCACAAAAACATGCAACTCTAGTTAGGACTTACATTTGCAGCATTTAAAAAACCCATTTAAATACTTTTTTCAACAGGAACATTAATGTCAGAGCATAGAAGCGGTATTCCACTGCTATCGGGGAATATGGGTTATTTTTTCATTTTGATCGGGCCATATTAATTAATTATTTATTTATGTTCTGGACATATTATTTATTTCTATATTCTGTTCGGAGCAGATTTTGAAGTTATTGTGTTTGGGGCTAATAACTATTTCTTTATCGTGATCGGGGCCATGTAAATGTTTTTTTTGTGTAACAGGTGACTTCACTATTTGTTTTTACTGTATCGGGAAGTTTTTTTGTAACGTTGTGCATTATGGTTGGCAGCATGCACTTAACCCTTGGCATGCTGCCGCTTATTGTGCTATAAGGCACAGCATGCCCTGCAATACAAGGGCATGCTGTGCCTTATAGTACTAGATGCCACAGCATGCTAAGAGTTAATTGGTTGCCGAGATTACAATGTTAATTGTGGAGAATAAACCCTTTAAAAATCACCATACATCACTGGAGATTGTAAATTGAGGTGGGAAATTGCCCCTCAGTAAATACGGTGATTTTTAAAAAATTATCGCCGCCAAACTCCCGCGATGTCCCACGATTTTTAGGGGCAACTTATCTCACCCCTTAGTAAATCTGGCCCATGTTCTCTTACATTCAGAGGGAGCTATGAGGCATTCATATGTTTACTTGGGTTTACACAAGCAAGTTATCTGCAGTGTTCATTTGAACAGTAAGGAATTGTGGCAAATCTACTGAAATCGACTTGCATTTGCCTAACCTTGGATCAAGGACATTTTTAAAAGTAAACCCCATAGTTTATTATTGCACTCTAATTGCTTATTTTTACCAACAAAAGTATGCACAACTCTATATCAGACCCAATATTTAAAAGTAAATGGAACAAAACAAAATGCATTTTTATTGGTAATATTTTTTATTAAATACAGCAGATTTAAACAAAATAAAAGCATATTTCACTGAGATTTTGCTTTAAATAGGCCCTGTACTAGCAGCTGAGGTTAGGTAGTTATATGATATTAATTGTATGACATATTTGATCTCACATGAGCAGTGAAATAACCTGGCAGCTAGTTTATGTTGGCAGCAGTATTTGATTATTTAATGACCCCCTGGAGTTTCTCCAGGGTCACACTATTCACTATGCTCTTATGTGTTGAATTTTTATTTAAAACAGAGCATTCATTGCAGTTATGCAATAAACTACATAGACTATATTTATTTGTAACATATTGTACATAATAATCTTAAAGATTATTGCTGATGAAAGATGCTACATGTTTTTTGTTTAATATATAAATTTGCACATAATTAGCAAACTGCTATTCCTTTTGCAGGATGGATATCTATGGCTGAATCACACCCTTTACAAAAGCTTTCTGTGCATGGACTCAGTATGACTACCACCATAAACCAGTAATGAAGGGATTTATATTGTGCTCTGAATATGCGTGACAAGCTTCTTTGACCATTTCATATACATGCATAATAGCCACCTACTGTTTAGATTTTGGCATCATACAAAGGTACTGTAGACTTAAAATGAATATTTAGGAAAGGATTTGTTTGTTTAAAATTGGGAGGTATGTGTCATGTGGCAGTCAATAATAAAGGAGAAATTCAAGCTCAGTTAAGACCCATGAGGCTGAGATAGCGTTAGCCTAACCGTTAACTCTGAGTGCAATGGAAAAAGCATCAATATGTGACTTCTCTAACTTTATATGGAGATTGAGTTAGTGATCTAACTAGCTATCATTCAGCTATTTGCATAAACCTGAATGTTCCTATACAAGATACTTTCTTCTGACACACCTGGATAACAGAATATGACCAGTGCTATGACTGACTGAAAAGTCTATCATTACATAACCACACAACCACTGTTTAGCAAAGATCTTCTTAAAGTTAATATTTATCAAAATGTGGTTTAATCAGAAGTAGAACATAACATATGCAGACTACACACTATGGACTGGATCCTGAATTCATCCCGTTCACATGCATGGAAGTCCATTTGTACAGAATGGACATCTGTGCTTGTGATCCTATAATCCATTTCCACCTCTTGCTCACACAAACCTTCTGAACCCTGGGCCCTATTTCAAATTTTATGTACCCACCCCACTTAAAATGTCATGGGTGCATAATACGGCATTGCATGTAAGGGCTTATCCAAACATTTACTGTACAATTAGTATGGGACCCCCATCACCACTGTGTAACTGTGCCACCTGCACATGTGTACGAATACCAGGACAAGGTACTTATGCATGTGACATGATCTGTGTGATACCCCTAGTAACAGATATAAGGCTCCAGTTGCCAAGGACATCATGGAGACACACAATACCTGATTATTCAACAACCTTTGCGTCTCCATTCAATACACTTTTTGATCATTCTACTGATTGGCTCAATTATTGTATAGTGTGTATTTTGATTGTTTACTTTTATACTTTCAGCTACTCATTAAGATTTGGACAACCTTACCTTGGTTTGACATCCAAAAATCAGTTATAAACACCATCTGCGCGCCTAAGTATGACAAGCTAAATGTTAACCGCATAGCTTTCACAGTACAGATCCTTCTAAGGAAATTTATAGTTTAGTTTAGAATATTTTAACATTCACATCAATAATAAAATAAATATAATAAAAAAAATAAAAATAAAAAAAAGACTGCATGTAGTCCTAAAAATATAGTTCTTTCTTATTAAAAGTCCAAGATTCCTTCCTTTATTAGGAGCTTCTCAATATGACATGAAAGACAAAGTAAAACCAATATTGTGCAATAATAAGAATAAGTTAAGAAATCCCTGCTTTAGAATGGTGAAAATTACAATAATTTAAACTTCCACAGTACTACCTACGTGATTCTACTTACAGTATAAATATCCAAAGTTCCTCTAAATATTTATCTTTATTTCTCTTGTAATAAAACCTGCTATATATCTTTGGTCTGTTGTCTAAATGTACTTTAAAAAGTAAACCAGGTGGTGTGTGTGTGTGTGTGTGTGTGTGTGTGTGTGTGTGTGTGTGGAGAACAATATG
>WWET01000191.1:604131-621358 GCA_011038615.1 Limnodynastes dumerilii | reverse complement strand
TGTGTGAGAGGTGAGTTTTTGAAAAGGAGAAGAATGGCAGTTAGGTGAATGGAAGATTAGCTATATTGGAGAAGAATTACAAAACACCATGCAGACATTTGAATAAGAAACCATTGTTATCACTATAAAAATGTAATTTTGTCATAGAACATTCCAGAAATAGGCACAAAAAAGAGGACTGAAGTACTGTAAGTGACAGTCAAAACACAAGAGATATAAGCACTTTTTGAAAATATAGGCATACACAAGCAATAAACCATAGATAAGCAATGTAAAATGACATGTTTTTCAAAAATATACCATTATTAGGAACAGCCACAATCAATTTGGGCAAACTTTTAAAAACCACCAAGCATGACCATGAAAAATAACATGTTGAATAACCATATTACCACAGCTAAGCAACACTAAATACAAAATGGAGGATGCTATGAGAAAAACAAACACAGCTATTTCACAGCAAAACATCAAAAAGTTACAATCACAATCCCAGTCAAAAAATTCAATAAGATTTGTTTGACATGATCTTCCCCCAGTGAATCCATGCTGCTTTGGATCTTGTAAGTTACTGGATTTAAGATACTGTACAATTTGTTCCTTTAACAGTTTTTCCATCAATTTCCCTACTATTGATGTTAGACTCACTGGTCGGTAGTTTGACTCTTCTTCCCTACTTCCACTTTTATGCAGAGGGACTACATTTGCTATTTTCCAGTCCTCTGGAATTACCCCAGTTATTAGTGACTGATTGAATAATTCAGTTAATGGTTTTGCCAGCACCCCTCTAAGCTCTTTTAGTATTCTCGGATGTATCCCATCTGGTCCCATTGATTTATCCACTTTCAATTTTGAAAGCCTTCTAAACATGCTGCGCTGTGTGTTGTGTAAAAAAAGAAACATACAGTCACATATAAGCACAATGCACATACATTACAATACATGCCATACATTAAAAAATCAATAAAAACGCATATGTCCCCCAATAATATAATAAAAATACAGGTGGCCACTCTGTAATGTTTAAAACATCTTATGTGTTACATAGTTTTTAATAAAGAATAAAGAAATATTTAATACTCAACATTAAGATGTCCTCCGTCTTGGGAAAACTTGCTTGTATTTTCTTCTTTCCTTACTTTCTTCTCTTGCAGAATGATTCTTGTCACTGGGTCCGGACCTTGGAGCTGCAGACGTACCGAACCTACGTCATCTTCTGCGCCTCTACTAAAGACTACAACTCAATAATTAGAGCAACCACTAGAGGTCCACAATGCAAATGACATCAGGATTTCTATAAAAGTGAGCCCTTTAGTTACCGTATAATCATTAGTAAGCAGCGCAGGAGAAGAGGAAGGTCTACAGCTGGTCCGGACCCAGATTTTTGTCCAGCGATGTTTGGCGAGTTGAATTTGCTAAAAGCTAAACTACCAGGACTTTGCCTTTAGTGAATACGGTGATGACCAAATCGCCTCCAAACTCCCTGGAGTTGAGGCGATTTGGCCAAAATCGAGCTTAGTAAATATACCCCTGGGACCCACCCACATAGTCAAAGCATATCTACTCTGATGAGTCTTTTTCAATGCTTTTTTTGGGGTTGTTTTTAAGTGTTTAGTATTTTTGAGTTTTAACAATCTTTTGTTTTTTTCATGTTTTGTTTGTAGAAGACATATTAATAATTTTATAATAAAAGAAGAACTCATGGAAGTTTTAAGGAGGAAAATGGGTTTCCATTTTTTAGAACTATATGTTTTAAATTTTTAATTTTGGTTGCATTGTAGCACTATACAACCACTTTCAGCTTAACATATGAATATGACTACTTCCCTATCTCATTTATTTAATTAGGTAATCGAAAAAAATGTAGGATAAAGAAGGAATAGGATCTCGACCAAAACTTTAATGCAGGATACAGTAAGATGCTCTTTGCCAAGCTTACATTGAATCCATATGAAATGATGTGGAAAAATGCAATCCTAATAATCAAGTTAGATACAGAAATAAACTTAGAGGAAAATTGTTGGCCCAAAAGGCTAACATTTTGAAGATAATAGTGATATAATCCATACCATATGAATTGTATGAAAGATTTAGGATGAGAATAGTAAGAGTAACTAGAAGAATGCTGAAGAGTATGATCATTAATACTGACCTGGAGGGACTGGCGAGCTGGCAAAGAAAATATATAGAGGAGCTGTAGTTAGTGAGAAACTAGCTATTCATCATAGACACATTTGGTTTTTATCAGGTGTGTTATATGCTTTGTAATGTTCTAACAAGTTTTCAGGAATGGCATCTGCAAATGTGGGCCTCCATTAAAGGCTAGACATGTGTGCCGGTTATTCTAGACGTCTATGAATCTTGTGATCTAATCTAGTGAGCTGGTTATTAGCTAGGTGCATATTGCTGCAGATTGAAAATAGATGCTGTGGTCTCATTCATTTAGGCTTCCCAGAAAGGATAGAGAATGTACAAAGTATGGGGTAGATCCAAAGCTACGCGCTTGCTATATTACATAGCATAGCGTATTAATGCTAGCATACCTTCTAAGCACTTCCTTAGGCACTTACCTTGCATGTACGTACTTTGGCCGTTTTACACTACCAAAAGCTACCTTAACTATACACAGCGTAAGTACTGACGTACATATAGACCTCACGTATTTACAAACCTAAGCACACCCATACTGTATGATTAAAATGCCTCACCCCGCCTCCGAAGCATAATAATGGGTTTCATATGGCTGACACACCCCTAGTAAAATTACTAGCATACGTAGGTCTGGATCTGGCCCTACATTACTATATCTGCTGTTAAGATGAAAGCAAATAAAATCTAAATATATTATATGCATCAAATAAATGTCATAAGAATGGGAAAACCTATCAGAAAAAAGATCAAGTTTTTGTAGCCATTGTTCTTAAAGAACCAGTCACCCAGCCTCTTCTCCCTATATAATTGGGGCTTATTCTTGTTGGTACATTGCTTTAAAAAGTCGAGCACATTTGGAGAGAAGCAGCAGGTAACACCAGATTGGGATCCACAGGTATAAATTAATGAAACATATCATGAGGACAAATAAATTAAAAGAGATATATGAATAAACAAGACATGTCAGGTGTTGGTTCTCCATTTCTATTTTTCGTTGGAATGCTAAATATATAAATATGTCCTTTCTGTTAGTGAATGCTGAGAAGTGTGGTTCTCCTGGCAACAATTAAAGATACCAGGTCATGCCTGTAACTGTAAAGTGCCTCAGACAGATTGATTATAAAATATTTATTTACACCATTACCTTGCACCCGTTAGCCAGGTATGCAAAAGACTTCTGGTTCTGTCAGCATTTTAACGGGTTATTACAGAGTCTGGAAACAGTTATTTTTCCCCAGTTTGGGATTACCAGCTTTAGGTTTGTAAGCACTAGTACTTGTTAAGATTTTGGGGAGAACCTCATGCTTTTTAATTTATTTTTCTGCAACATTAGGTTGTATGGATTTATCAAAAAGTGTAAAGGAAGACAATACTGCTAGCGCTTCTCCCCAATCAGCAACTATATACTGTGTAGGGATGTTTAACCCTTCACCCCCTAACTCCAGGACCCGAATAAGCAAATCCTGGATGAAACTATAACATAAATACAGTACACAAATAGCGCTCAAGGTTCATAGGGTATCGCAATCTACTTTCAAGTCCTTAAGTTTAACTGCAAGGATAATATATGTGAACTTATACGATAAAAATAAATGTCCAGACTATCCTCGAGCAGTTCTTTAAAGTCCCCAACTTTTTCTCTTCCTTTTTCGAGGACTGGATAGAAGCTCTCAGGATTCAATCTTCCAAGGTATTCTTCTCCTTAGGTCCAGGCTTTTGTTTACCGCATCCTCTCCATATGCTCACCAAAATGAAAGAGAATATAGAAAAGTGTAATACGTTCACACAACGAAATGCTTTCTCTTCTAACCAAATGCACTCACAATTTGTATATCTTGAAGGTATGGCTTAACATAAGTTCTTTATTCCGTAGCCCCAGGACGTCCTCAGCACTCGTCTCTCCTCCTCTCTCCCGCTCCCCCCTCCTCGCCAGACAGCAGAGCTCAGGGAGAAAGCACAGACAGGGGAACACAGAGACCCTCCTGAAGCACGTCAACCGCAGAAAGGAGAACACACAGGCGATCTTACACTCACCCACTTCTCCTCTTGTATTAAAACCAATAATAAAGGATCCTTCCTAAAAGAATAACTTCCTTCTTCTGTTGTCCTTATTTCGTATCCTTTCTCTTCCAAAAGGAATCCAGGAGAAAAATAAAAGGAAGGAAACAGACACCCTAGTGTAATATGTTAAACACGGGGATGGGGATTCAGCAGGTGGTATTACACTCACCCAACACTCCTCTTGTATCAAAGGCACATAATACATGAACAACCATCCTTCAAATACTTTTATTCAGCCTTGTATCCATCAAGGCAAGCCATGTAAAAAATTCACTCAATTAAAAACTTTAATATCTTCTAAAATGACGGCTCACTTATCAGAGCAAAACTGTGAACGCCGAGGAATCTCCGCATGTAAGTACACTGCACAAATGGGCCCAAGTGCACTGCACCCTATGAACCTTGAGCGCTATTTGTGTACTGTATTTACGTTATAGGTTGTATGGATTTCATTGGATTTTTTTTAGACTTTGAAATTATAGAAATTATTTGCATCTCGACTTTCAAAGGATTCTATATACATCAAAAGTTACAGAGAAGGGGCAAGCCAATAGCCCAATTTTTAAGGCTTCCAATTTAAAATAATACACAAAAATGTAATTATTATTTTTCTTTTTTAACAATAACAAATACTTTATTTATAGCTTTGTGTTTCCTTAAGATACAACACTAGTATTTTACCAAAACTATTTCTTATTATAACCACTGAGTGGCAGCTGTGCTCTACAAAACTTGAAAAATTGGAAATTGCACTCACGTGTATTTTTTGTTTTGTAAAACAAAAAAATATTATAGATTAATTTCAGAAACTATTAATTTAATTCTTAATTCATTATTCTCTTCTATCTAATACAATGTAATGTAACCACTGAAATGGTTACATTGCACAACGGATAACCATATGCATTTTTCAGTTGAAAGCAAATCCTCAAGCAATAAGGACTAAGCTACCTTGCACTTGCACACAATGTGCAAGCTGCTCAGTCATTTTATAGGCATTTGTCACTCCTGTACCGAAAATAAGTTTTCTTAAATGAATTAATATACTACAAAAAATAATAAGCTAAGCACATATATTTTCACAATTATACAATATAAATGACTGGATAAATCTTCAAATTTATTGAATTACAACCATTAAGAAAGATGACATAAGCCCACATTAAGTTCATATTTAAATCTCTCTTTTTGCAAATATATACATGATATCATTATACAACAGAGATCTCAGTGAACTAATAGTTATAATTTTTCACATGATTGATATAACCATATAACTATTTTGCCCTGGAAAATGTAATATATATATAAAACGCCATAGTGTCTGGGATAGCAGCTGACAGGGGGTGCTGTTTCAGAGTGGCTGTTTTGAAAACTTGGGAACCTCTGCCAGGGGTGAGCTCTCAGTTTAAAAATACATGATATATTTAGACAGTTTTAGAGTTAGGACCACCAAAACAGAGAAGCCTTGTAAGTGACTGGTGGCTTAACATATATCTGCAGATGTATGTAACAAATTCTCTGACTTTTATTTTAAAGATAGAAAGTTGTGGTTTGTTGCTGGGTAATTGCAAGAGCGCTGGGGTGCCTTTTTTTGTATTTGTATACAGTGGTCGAAGTGGAAATTTAGAAGTGGCGGTATGAAAATATATAGTACATATATGAGGCACACCATAGTGTAAACCTTTATTATAAAGCTAAATCGCTGGCACTTTAAAATATAGTGTACCTTGCATTTTAGACATATTATAATATTAATGAAAAATACTTTTACAAAATAGTGGAAAAAGCAGAATTAGTATTAGTAAGTGAATCCTGTTATTATCAGTACAGGGCAGTGGAGAGAAAGATAAAGAACAGAGATAAAGTTTTACAGTATATTACTGGTTATTGTTATGCATCACAGCTAAAGCTTCAATAAAGTCTCTAACTAATATAGATGACAGTATCAAAGGACCAGATCCTAAGATCTGATTGCACTGTGAAAGCAGATTTTGCTGTATTCAAGCAACAATGTGAGCACTAGAGAACACTGCCAGCAATAGTTAAGACTTATGACTGTAATTGTTATATCAAACCCTACCACTTGGGAGTGCAGGGTCCCCGCTATTTCAATAGGTCCATTCTCTCTCAGCCAATTTCGAAGTGGCTGGGATATCGATTGCTTATGCCTCGATGAGGCATAGCAATCGATCCCTGGAGCACCGAACACAGTGCTCCGAAAGGTAACCCTGAAAACAACCCCAACAATTTCTCTAATTCTAACCCTAACCTACCCCTTCCATTACTCTAACCCTAACACTTCCTTCCCCACAGCCTGACCCTAACCCTCCCTTTCCCGCAGCCTGACCCTAATACTCCCTTCTCTATAGCCTAACCCTAACACCCCCCAACACTAAAAGTCTCCGGAGAGGTTACTTACCTCTCCGGAACTGTCAGCGGAGGGTCCAGCGGGTCCTGCAAAAACAAATGGGAGATTGTGCTGATCGGCACACTCACCCATTCATAAAAAAAAAATTCTAAAAAGTTTCCCTATTCAAAATAGAGACAGCCTAAAAGTAGCTTTCGGTTGTCTCTATTTCTGAAAGCAGCCCATAGTAACGGAGACTACAACCGCTTTCCCGCACCCTGTCAGAAGTTGTAGGTAGTGTCTGAAGCCAGAGGTCTAGTTTGAGCAAATGGCATTCTGATTAGGTTTATTTGACACGTATGCATGTGCCAATCGCAAACATTGAGATGCCTACTTCTTGTAATGCCTACTAGAATGCTTTCAAAGTTAAAAACTTTAGGTGACAAGCGCTTCAAAATTTAAACCTGCAGCTGTGATCCCAGATGTTCCTATTTTTTTTAACCTTGATTTTACCTCTTAATATTGAAGAGCATGTAAAGATTAAGCATTCTACCAAATACGTGCCTTATGAAGACCAGACACTCTCCACTGTGATTTAACTAAGGCGTTTCTTTGTTTGCCTATTCTATCGGCATCCTGTCATGAATAATTTTTTATTTATTTTGAAAAATTACTAATAAAATGGGTGTTGCCTTCCTTTCACAAGCATTTCAAGATGTGATTTTAAGAACACTAGTCTCTAAAGTGTTTGCAATCTCAGATCGCCTTTCTGTTATGTGTCTGAGTTGTTTTACCTTGCCACGTCCATTTGTTCTTTTACAGAGTGAGCCAAAAAAAGTTTAAGTTATGGACTGAAAATACAGTTAACATTTTATACAAAATTATGTATTTGTGTACCAAGTTATAAATGCAGAATCATGTATATACTATTTAATAATCATTACAGTTTATTTACAATCAGCAACATTCAAAGGTAAGGCTAACTGGCAAACCATAAGAATGATGAGCAAACAACAACAGAAAACCCAAGCCGTTGTTGGTAATTGTACCACAAACATGTTCCTCAGTCTCTACAAGGAACAAACATCTCCATACAACCATTACATAACGCTGTCAGCACATACATAAAAAGGAGGTTTAGTTCACAATATAGCTATATTGGGTTAAGCTCACCTGCCCAGCATCAATGCACATCCTGTAGATGAGTCCCTATCCGTTTGCTATATGTGTACTCTGGAGGTCTGTATTAAGACACTCCTACCATTTGAAAAGCATGGAGTGGACATATGGGGGAGGGGTCAGGCTTCCAAAGTAAACTAATAGTAACAAAAAAACCACACAAGGCCGCGCTTCAATTCAAATATATGAAATGTGTGCAAGTGTATTTATTCCTTTATGTTCCTCAGTCTCTACAAGGAACAAACATCTCCAAACAACCATTACATAACGCTGTCAGCACATACATGAAAAGGAGGTTTAGTTCACAATATAGCTATATTGGGTTAAGCTCAACCTGCCCAGCATCAATGCACATCCTGTAGATGAGTCCCTATCCGTTTGCTATATGTGTATTCTGAAGGTCTGTATTAAGACACTCCTACCATTTGAAAAGTTTGGAGTGGCCATATGGGGGAGGGGTCAGGCTTCCAAGGTAAACTAATAGTAACAAAAAAAACACACAAGGCCGCGCTTCAATTCAAATATATGAAATGTGTGCAAGTGTATATATCAATTCAGTGTTTCTTTAATTTGAACCACTCTATTTAGAAGCAGAGACATGTGCGAGACATTTGTAAGAGGCAATCGTTCAGGTGTTTTTCTCTTAATAATTCTGCTAATTATAATGCACAATAAGGTTCAAATTCAATGCAAGTCAGCTGACCTCACTTGTCCAATGCTGGTGAGTACACCACCACATGGTGTAGTGAGTGATGAGCTATTAGTGTCGAGGTGCAGTTGTAGTTGTATCACTTGTAAAAGGGTCATGCAGACTTAAAATTATCTCCATGCTACAATGATTTATATTTTCTGTGTAGTTTCATGACAGTAAGATAAATGTACATAGATGTCTTTCATCAATGTATAACTTATGGAATGAGTAGATGTTATGCATGTGAAAACATTCCCTTAAAAGCTTTGTAAGATTCCATGTGGTTTCTTGGTTCAATTATTCTGATCTAAAGTTTTTGGAGATCGGAAAGGCAAACCTGCTATTTAAATTGCATGCGCCCTATCCAGAGTTGCTAACGTCCCAATTCTGGATAAGGTGTAGTAAAAATGGGCACTTGTTTGTAAGACACAAACTGACTCATTTGGGCAGAGGTTGCAAGGTATGAGAAGCATATACTTTTTTTTTATTAAAACATATATATTAATCATTGTATATTTTTACTATGGGTAGGACTGTGTATTTACTATAAATAGGACCATTTAATGTTTCAAAATGTCATCTGTCTTGCACTTAAACCAACCCCTGAGTTTGGCGGGAGCACAGGAAACCAAACTGCTGTGTCTAGCCTGTTTTTTCATTTAAATATCTGTTATCTGTTCTGCACATGCTCAGTGTGTAATTCCACTGCACTTCCATTTTAAAAATAGGTGCAAGCTCAGCCAAAAAAGGCAACACATAAAAAGTCTTTATTTGTAATAACAAAAAATAAATGCATCGTTTATGTTGAGTATAGCAAGTGTAAGTATTGAACCACATAATAAATGTCCTCTCCATGTACTATAAACTACAATGGTTTATGTATCACTTTTTATGTAGCTAAATATTATCTTAACTATTGTATATGTGCACACATATTTGTGTATGATATATGATATGATATATCATTTCAAAATGTCATTGTAGCAACAGGATGCTCTGCTTGGTATACTAAATATACTTAATTTACTATACTCTATAGTTATAAATAAATCCATTGTTTTCTAATACAACATGTGTTGAAAATATTGCTAGCTTTAGGCAACAGTAATACATTTAGGGCTGGATCCAGACTCCCCTCTTCAGTACTGACTTCCATTAGAGATGAGCGCCGATCCCCGTGTTTTGGTTTTGGTTCTAAATCTTTGTCGTGTTTTGGTTTTGGATCTGTAATTTTACAAAAATGTTCTTAAAATCACTAAAACCATGTAATTTTAATTTTTTTTCCACTAGCAGCATTATTAACACTAATAATTCATTTAATGACTGCAATCACTAATTTGAATTAATAGAAAACAACACTTTTTAAAAGAGAGATGCCCAAGCACGTTGCAAACCATATGCGTTAGAAAATGAAATAGATTGGATTTCTGCAGCATACAGCATGCCTAATAGAGAGAGTTTTAATAACCACAAACACTGATTTGAATCAATAGAAAACAGCACTTTTTTAAAAGAGAGGTGCCCAATTACGTTGCAAACCATATGCGTTACCAAATAAAGGACAGTGAATTTTTGCAGCTTACAGTGTGTATTATAGAGTGAGATTTAATGACTGCAAACTCTAATTTGAATCAATAACAAACAGCACTTTTTAAAATAATGTGGCAAAGGTTTAGCAAAATTGCTGAGTACTAAATTCATATATAGATTGAATAAATTGATATTAATATTAGTGTACTGAAATATTTAGTTGGAAAATGCTAAATAATAGATTGCATTGTTTACAAAACTATACACTACAGAATTGCAAGATTGATTCATAGAATGTTTAATAAATTGGGTAAACTACAAGAAATACTGTATTTCTGCTGCTTAAAAAAAAAACAGAGCAGAAAAATAAATTTTTATAATAATGTATCCACTACTTGGACAATAATTGCCTACTACACAGAATATATGTAATGGCTTTTTAAATAATTTATTGTGCCCAGTACACTTACTGTCACCTTTTTTTTTTTAAAGAAAAAAAAGACAGCCCTAATAAGGGCTTTTGGTTTCTTATTGAACTACCGTACAGAAATATACACTACCACACTAAAGTAGTGTATAGGTATACTTCTTATCAATAGAACAGTCTGTGTGAAAGCAGGTAGAGCTACAGCATAGAACATTGTTTGACTTCCACCACCAATCTCTTATCTAAAATGGTTCCAGAATCACAAAGGGGTGCCTTATAAACCCTGTGAAAACATGTGAGAACAGTGTTACTGAACTGCATAATCACAAAGGAGCTGAAAAATAATGCAAGATTTTGCGCTGAAGAATTCAAAACCATGGGATCCAACATTTCCTGGAAAATGGCATTTTGCCTTGATCCAGAATCCAAATGTGGCAGGAAGATCCGAGCCATGGCTTGGTTTGACTCTGAACCCCAAAATTCGGAACTGTCGGATTTCACGGAATCCTAACCACTCATCTCTAGTTACAATCTCATGCTCTGTTACGGAAAATACAACTTTGTTTTAACTGTAGAACAGTTCTCTTAAATGTTTCTACTACATTTAATAAAATCTGAAATTTTTTCTATTTTTAATATAAAACAGATGCCTTGTGCCAAGTCAGCAAAAAAAATGATGTTATACTGCTCATCATATTATATTTTTAGTATGCTTTCATGCAGGTTGTACTTCCTTTTTATGAGATTTTCATTTTAATTGACACTCTTCCAAGACATCATCATTCTATATCAATCCAGGGCTTTCACAAGAGAATAGGTGGGGTATATTTATCTAAAAAAAAGAAGTAATCTTATTGACGTTTATAATTTAGTGTATATATTAGGCATGGAGGGTTTGAAGCTTAAAGTGTCCTCACAAAAAATCTACAAGAGGTCACATGTGGGTGAGATAAACTATAGCACAGTGCAAGCTCAGAACACAGATGCACAAAAAAAACATCACTACACTAAACTATAAATTATTTTGTTACTGTTATATGTTATTATTTTATTAAAAAAATTTATAAGTAATTTAATAGGATTAAATCTCACCTGAAGACAGCTTTTAAAGGTGCTAGTACCACTGTACCACTGGTGATACTTGGACCACTGTCTGGTGGTACTCAGGGCAATTGGGTGAGCTTGTCAGGAGGTAGCAGATGTACTTGTATTTTAACCAGGTCTAATACCAGACGGCAGAGGTAATATTTAATAAAGTTTCTAAAATTGAATGGATTATGTAGAAATTTGGGATTCCATTGGCGTAACTGGTACTCCCCAGAAAAGGTTGAGAACCACTGACCTAGAGATTCATCTGCCATAAGTTCAACAACTGAAAAAGGAGTAGAGCTATAGAGCTAAACTATTAAAACCATAAAAAAAAACACAACTACACACAACTCTAATAAATTACTGCTACAAATATTACATTAAGGTAAAGAACAGAAATCTCTATGTTTACATATATTACTTTTATTTTCATAATACTAATCAAGAAAATAGTTTTTATGCTTTATAGACCTAGGATGGGATCCAGACCCCTGCACGTGTTCCGTACATGCGTGGAACTATTGGTCCGCTCAGAGAGACGGGAATGAACTCCCCTTTCACTTCCCTCTCGTGTGCATAACAATTGCGACTTATGCTGCCATGAAGCAACCTTAAGTCACACTTGGGGAGCAGTGGTCTGTACAACCGCTGATCCATTTGTATGTTGGTGGTGACATCTACCTACACTGTACTCTTTGCATGCTTCCCCCCAGTGGACCTTAGTGAGAGGAGGGAACTAAGTTCCGTACAATGGGTGTTACATTTGTTAAAACTCAGGAATCTTAAAGTGACAACTTTGGTCATCGATGAAGGCAGTCTCAACCAGATCCCCCACCTCTACCTTTTCAAATTGCACACCACATCTTGTTTTTTTTTTACTTACCTGCCTCGTTCCCTGTGAACGAAGCTGCATCAAGCTCGCATCTTCACTGCTAGCCTGGCAGCTTTGTTCACACTATTCACTAATACTCACCTCTCCTCCGGGTCCTCGCAGGACTTCTCATTCATGCGATGCACATGCGCATTGTGTGTTCATGCCGGACCTGGAGTCAGCCACATCGCACGGACGGGTAAATCCTGTCTTCTATTTTTTCTTTTTCTGTTTTTTTTATTATGCCCATGTTTTTTTATATTAAAAAAAATGTATTTTTATTTTTTAATTTTTTTAAAAGTTTTTTATTTTTATTAGACGTGTTTTTTTTACTGTTAAAGTATTCCAGCGATGTCCCCATACATATCCCCTTTCCCCCCCCTAATAACAGCTATTAGGGGGAAAGAGGGGTATATGGGGACTTCGCTGGAATACTTTCCCCAGCCTGAGCTAGCATTAGTTTTACGCAGGGAGTGGAGTGTAAAACTCAGAGGCCCTGTCACGAGACAGATTACCTAGTGTAATAGGGTGTGCCTCTGTTACAGATATTTCTCCCTACATGTTTACTGCACCAAAATTCTATAGTGACACCACCACCTTTACCGCCAACCTATGCCCCGTCTTAAAAGACAATTGTTAGTAATATACATTCTATTTTATATGGGAGGGAGGGAAACACATTTCAACAGTGAGGGATATATCTGTCAGAAGAAACAATTTATAATCTTTCTCACCTGACCTAACCCCACCCCACCCTAACAACCCCAACCAATCCCCACCTACCTTGTGCTTATGTTCTAGAAAAAACGTTATTACATGTTGACCGATGTGGGGTGAGGATCAATCGGTCGTTTATGGTCCCTCACACCTATGTGGTGCTCTGTTTTCCTAATCTTAGAAATGATTGTATCTATATTCCAATCTTATTTTGTGTTTCAAGCTTAGATTTTCTTACTACTATATGTTTTTATTGTAGTATTTATGAGATCACTATGGTATAAAAATGGTAATTATAAATTCTTAAGTGACACTACAACAGAGTAAGAGACATGACTGACAAATTTCGTAATCATTAAAAAAAGTAAGCATATTTTTACTTTCTAAAATGTCCAATCCAAATACTTTAGATTATGATTATATTGTTGTTTTAATGTATTTAAAATATATGCTCTGCACAATTTACATATGGTAATTGATATTAATTTCTTTTTTTATTTGTTAAACATATTCATTTGCCACTATAGCTCTAGCGGGCTATAACTTCACTGCTTTGGTGTTTTTTTTAATACACCATTATAAATGTATGTGTGCCTCAGACCAGCTTTTGAAACACTGTTAGTTCCGTCTTTCATTTATGGCTTTTGGCTCTTTGTACTATGAAGCATTTATAGCCATAAATGTAAAATATGTAAAGCTAGATCAAACTGTAGAAAAGTCATCACTTAATATACACTAGAATAAAATCATTACAAGCATTACTTTGAATTGCTTTTGAAAGGTTTATTCAAAGTAAAGAGGTTTTGGCCAAGGACCTCTCAGTGAACTATATTACTGCCACACTTTTATCCTTTATTCCCACTAAACTATAACATATAATATATCTGGAAATCATTCTTCTGATTTAAATAATTAACAATGATAATTAATTAATTTGTATTTTAAACAATCAGCAACATAATGTGTAACCAAAAGGAAAGTTTTTTTTTATTTCATAATAAATTCTGGAAATATATTCTAGCTGAACTAGGCTTATAGTTTCATTTCTAATGATTGGATATAATATAGCTACAAAAAAAGGTCAAAATGAATAATCTGATGACTTTCTCATGCCTTCCGTAATGCAGTGATATTTGTTGTTTACAAAAATGTCTACTCTAAAATCTTCTCAAATTTGATGTTGTAAAATAGAATTTATAACCAAGGGTTAACATAGCCTGAGGGCAGGGCCGGTGCTAGCATGTCTGGCTCCCCCTGCAAAAAATAAATTTGCGCCCTCCTCTTTGAATATTATAATCACACTGCTGTGCCTGGGACAGGAAAACGGAGGCAACACTGACTCCTCCCTCTGATCAGGTGACTGATCACATGGGCTAGACATCAGCAGAGGTCCTTTAGCCCACTTGGATCTAGCATCTACCTACAGCACAAACTGGCTCCACTGTATTGAGGACCGGGGCTGGCTCTCACAGTTGCCACAGATCTGGCTAAATATCAGCACTGAGAAACAGAGGGATGAGCGGCAGCGCCGCATTCCCCCCGCGGAGTTCATCGCGCCGGCCCTGCCTGAGGGATATTAAAACCAAAGATGCAGATTTGGATGGTGTGATGGTATAACAGTCACTTCAGTATTGAAAGATTACTTAGGAAGTATTCCATCGCTAAAGGAGTGGGAAAGTTGGGAACTTCCTCTTTCTTTGGGATTCCAGAGGACTGAATATCTCCAGGTCAATCTCTGAAGTCACATTTCTGTGTCATCTTTGGCATTCAATGAAGGGGCATCCCATCTCCCTCAGTAAACTAAGGATTTTTCTTGAAGTAGGATCCAGCTTTGTCAGCCATTTAATTGCTGGTGATAATAGTTCTTGGAAATCTTTTTCTGGTTGTTTGTGCTGCTTTTTACCTTGGACTCTTAGCCTTCCTACAGATTTTTTTTCAGACACCTGTTCCTATTATCTTGTACTGGTGATTTCTGGCTTCAACATTTGGTGGCGGTCACCAGCAGAGTGGAGGGGTCAGGAGCGGTGAAGGAAGAGAGAGCTTTTTGTGTTGAGGAGCTTAAAGAAAGTTCTGAAAGGGACAAGAAGCCAGTGTAGAGCCAGTGTAGAGAGAGACAGAGAAGGGAGGTGGAGGCAGAGCAGTAGGAGAGGAAGATGAGTTTGGCTGCGGCATTTGACATTTCATAAAAAAAAATGTGGCTAATGAGCCCTAACTTAAAAGTTATACAAGAAGCATGCTGCATATTACAGTACATTACCCTCACATTAAAATACCAGAAAGTTTTACTGTATATATTATTACTTAAGCAACCTCCCCACAAGGTTAGTACCTCTCCCTCTCTCTCTTTTACTGTACCACTACACCATCCACAGTTCTTTTCCTTTTAATGTAATTGTTGTTATTGTTAATATTGCTAGTATTATTATGTATCTGTTTTTAAACATAGGGATATTAAACCAGATTCACAGATACAATTTTCCTTCTTTGTCCATGTGTATTTTTAGGATCGGAGTAACTGCGCATGCGTAATAACTTTTTTTAAACGTTACGTAGGATTTAGGCACGGAAGTCCATTAGGCACAGATTTCTTAATCGTACTTAAATACACACATAGAGTTAAGGTTGCCCTATGGAGACCAAAATCTATCTGTGCGAGGGGAATGTCATGGCAATGGACGTGCATATATTTGTGTACTACACATGTATCTGTGAATCCGGTCCATCATGTCTTTAAAATCACCTTTTTGTTGAACTCTTAAAAACTAACATATGTGACATTTTTAAGTTGACAACCTGTTTACATAAAGCAGAATGGAAATGTTAAGGTAAGTGCGATGCTTAGAATGATAAATTCCATTCCGCAAGTGAAGTCAGCTGATATGACAATGGAAATGTTTCAGCAGCTGTTTCTATTAGCATAAGATGTCACTATCACTTTTTTCTTCCTCTAAAGACATATATTTGTCCTCATGTGACTAGCTCAGACTAAAGCTGCCCCATGACCTCTCCATAGGTATGAATGATGTTTTAAGACAATTTGTCTTACAGTATGTGCAACCAAGAACACGTTCTGTTGCTTTTGGTTTAAAATACTGATTTCAAGATAGTTGTGCTATATTAATTGCACCTGTAAAAACAAATCTACCATAAACTAAAAGGTTCACATTCTTTACAACTTACATAATTCCATACATGTTATTTTTCCAATAATCTGGATAGAACATGTATTACTGCAGTAATGCACAATTGTATGTGTATTAATTGGATTCTCTCTAAAACAATATTTATTGTATTAATTAGCATAGATCTAGAATAGAGGCTGCATTCAAAAGAAAATATAGATACTGTGTTTGGATGGGTCTCACTCAGCAGTTTCTTGGTAATGATCAGTATAATAATATATTTACAGTTTAAACTATAATTGTGCTTATGAGGTCCTGCTGTTTATGTGTGTTTAACAATCATTCTGTCTCTGAAAATAAGACATGTATACTTTCTAATTTTTATGAATAGTCTGACCTCTCTAGCTGACAGTTTATGAGGCAAATAAGTTGACTTGTTTTCTGTTACGAGCTTCATGTAAATCATTTGCTCTGTTCATGTTTAATTGTCCCTACTGACAGCTCTATTTACTAAAGCTTTAAAAAAGTTCATTTTTGGAGTTATGAAGTTAAAAAAATGAACTTTTTGCTATTAACAACAGCTGCACCGCCATGGAAATCACCAGTTTCCATGGCCATGCGGTAAAACTTCACCTGTCCTCGCCAGCCCGTTGTTAAAATAACGCCATTTCAGACACGCGTTCAGACTTCTCTTCCAGCAATCTCCCCATAAAACCCCCTTTTTCTCCCCCTAATAGCTGTTATTAGGGGGAGAAAAAGGGGTATATGTATGGGTAGACCACTGGAATATAAGTAAATAACGTTGTCATTAAAAAATTGAAATGAAAAAAAAAATGTAGAAAAATAAAAAACAATTAAAAAAACAACAGAAATTAAATAAAGCAATATAATAGCTTAAATAATTACCGGACCGAAGACTGCACATGCGCAGTGCTTCTCATGCTGGGACTTCATTTTTTTTACAAAGTCCCAGCAGAGAGCCACTGCGCATGTGCAGGCTCTCCAGACACAGGAAGAAAGCCCGCGATGACTGAAGAAAGTT
>WWET01000191.1:521668-550106 GCA_011038615.1 Limnodynastes dumerilii | reverse complement strand
GGGGGGCACAAGCTGTACCCGGAACCCAGAAATCCTCTTGATGGCCCTGTATTTAACTCCTCTTTCTGTCCTTTGTCTATATAACCCCTTTTCCTGTCCTCTGTGTCTATATAACCCCTTTTTATCATTTATCATTTTATTATTATTTAGCATAAACTGTAGCATTCCGGTTGCTTAACAACAGCCAGGAAAACAGAAATCTAGCTAGCAGTGCCTAATAACAGCCAGGATCTGCTCTAGCAGCCAGAGTTTGTGCTGCTGCGAATATCACATTAACACATAACATATATAGGACAGAGAGAGGGGTTATATAGACACAGAGGACAGAAAAGGGGTGATATAGATACAGAGAAAAGAAAGATGGGTTATATAAATACTGAGGACAGAATGAGGGGTTATATGGGCAAATAGGACAGAAAGAGGGGTTATATTGGCACAGAGGATAGAAAGAGAGGTTATATAGAAAACAGGATGGAACAGAGAGGTTTTATAGATACAGAGGATAGAAAATGGGGTTATAGAACAGAAGACAGAAAGAGGGGTTAGATAAGCACAGGATAGAAAGATGGGACATATTGGCACAGAGAAAAGGATCATCAGTCATGTGTAAGTACCCTGGCATTATTAAATGTGGATACGGCCCAGAGTAGTAATGCCACTTGGTAGTGATTGGTATGGTCTCACTTAAAATATTAGTTTTAGTTATAGAGTCCAAAGATCCAGAAACATATAAATAAATTAGAGACAATGCAAACTAAGGCAATTAATATATTGCAAGGCATGCATCATAAAACATACAAAGAAAGACAAAGGGAACAAAACATTTAAAGCTTGTAACAGGGAGGGGGATAATAGCAACTTTTAAATATATCAAAGGATTTTATCAGACACAGGAAGGTGGCATTTTGGAAAGGAATTGATATATTTAAACACAAGGGCATGCAACTGGAGATTAGAGGAAAAATGATTTCACTCAAAGGGGTATTTGATACATTGAATAGCCTCCCAACTGAGTTGGTAGAGGCAAACACAATAGAACAACTGAGACATGCTTGAGTTAAACATAATTATACTCTTAAATCACAGCTGGAAGTGAGGAGGTATACAGTGGTATACCATACCACCACTTCTCGCACTGATTTCATTACAAAGCTGAAAATCTTTATATATGTCTATTATTTTCTGTTTCCAAAGGTGAGCGATGGAAGCATGTAAATTGTACAGTGGGGGTGGATTTTTGCATTTATAAGTGGATCAGCAGTCATATAGATCACTGATACACACGAGAGAGGGAGTGACAGAGGGAGTTCACTCCCCTCTCTAATACATACTGACAGAATGCCACACATATGAAAAGCGAGTGGGGCTCTGGATCCGGTCTGTTTATAGGATACTATGCAGTGCAAATTGTCTCTGAATTGTATTATGCACACAAGGATATATAAAAAGCCTTTCAGTTTCCCCTGCTCCAGTCACTCATTCTTCTTCTTACTTCCATTGCAGCACATAGAATCAGTGACTGACAATTTATATTTGTATTGCAGTGTTCAGATATCACTGTGATAAAGTTTTATTTTATTAAAATATAGAATATATCATTTTATATATATCTCTGTATTGCATATTGATTGTAAATTCATTTAAATGTCATTTTAATGCAAACATTTTTTAAATGAAAACAGCATCTGCTGAATAGTTGATGCTAGTTTTAACAAATAATCTTTACCATAGTGATATTTAAAGGAATGTATATGCTCAAATTCCATCCCTGTCCTCAATAAGATGTGTAGAGAACATTGGGAAATTGGGGTCTCTCCTTGGCAGCAAGTGATTCTTCATCATCATGAATCAGGCAGTTATGATTTTCACTAAGTTTTCAAGCGTTCTCATTGTAAGTACATTGGCCTGGATCCAGACCTTGTTAAGTGCATTAACTTAGTTACTCCTGGGCTAAACCATGTTGAATTCAGGTACAAGTTAATTGTATTCTTTGCATGCAGGGACATATCCTTAAATTGTTTACTGCACACAGATACTGACCAGCTTTACTATCACACTGTTATTTAGACCTAGTTTTAACAAATAATCTTTACCATAGTGATATTTAAAGGAATGTATATGCTCAAATTCCATCCCTGCCCTCAATAAGATGTGTAAAGAACATTGGGAAATTGGGGTCTCTCCTTGGCAGCAAGTGATTCTTCATCATCATGAAGTTTTCAAGCGTTCACATTGTAAGTGCATTATGTGCATGTACACACATCCATGTTTGTCAATAGGAGTGCATTATGAATAAATACATGATGAACAAAGGTTATTAAACTAGTACATTAGGTGTGTGCGTCATTTAGGATTTTTTTTTTTTTTTGCAATTGCACAATCTTCCTTAAAATTTCAGCATAAATCAAACCATCTCTGTGACAGTTGTGAGTGCACGTTATAAAAAGAGAATAAAACTTGAAATTAGACATGTCTGAAGTATATTTGAAACATGGCTTTACTTTAGACCAGTAAAAAAAACTCATCAGCAATTTATGACTTAAATAGAATATTTAATTGTTCTTTCTAATTAAGTGTCTCATATTACAAAATATTTTTTGTATTGCAATGCTTTACTCTGTACAATAAAAATAAAAATAAAACAATCGCTGACTCAAGCTCCAGCATTTTTTATAAAGCAGGGTCTTCAAGTTCACCTATAAGTTTAGTGACTTTAAAAAACCTTGAATAACCTGCAATAACCTTGGCAGTTGAATATTGGAAATGCTTTGTTAATGATGTGCCTAATAGTTAAAGAGCCATTGAAAAAGTTATTCAAAAAGATCAGTTGTTTAAAAAAAACCTTTTGAATATGAAGTACTTAATTGGTTATTTAACTTAAAATATTTATCTTAGATGCATCGATCTGCAAAAATGAAGATGCATTGAAAAAGTTTGTAGTTAAAGTTTGTATATTAAAGTTTATATAATCATATTATAATAAATATAGAGGAGAAGTAATGGAGATATTTGCTTGACCGATACTATTTGGTACAAAGCACCAAATAGTTTGTCATTTTTTTAATTGTTGAATTTAATACTAGTATATTAGGTGTGTGCGTCATTTAGGATTTTTTTTTTTTTTTGCAATTGCACAATCTTCCTTAAAATTTCAGCATAAATCAAACCATCTCTGTGACAGTTGTGAGTGCACGTTATAAAAAGAGAATAAAACTTGAAATTAGACATGTCTGAAGTATATTTGAAACATGGCTTTACTTTAGACCAGTAAAAAAAACTCATCAGCAATTTATGACTTAAATAGAATATTTAATTGTTCTTTCTAATTAAGTGTCTCATATTACAAAATATTTTTTGTATTGCAATGCTTTACTCTGTACAATAAAAATAAAATAATCGCTGACTCAAGCTCCAGAATTTTTTATAATGCAGGGTCTTCAAGTTCACCTATAAGTTTAGTGACTTTAAAAAACCTTGAATAACCTGCAATAACCTTGGCAGTTGAATATTGGAAATGCTTTGTTAATGATGTGCCTAATAGAGCCATGTGCAAACATGGCGTTATTCCCCAAACAACCGGCCCAACTGATAATTTTTAGCATCAATATGGTATAACAGTATAACACACATCTATACATTTTTTTATGGGATGTGAAAAATACAAAAATGCTTGAAACCCAGCACTTTCATATATTTTTTCCTGGTGAAATATGGATGCCAGAGAGCCCTGAATACGAGAATGCTTGCAGATGTGGTCATCTAAATGCAGTGGCAGTCTTTAAAGATGTCAATTTGGGATCTATAGTTTGATATGGAGAAAATTATTTCAAATGATATTTAAGCACATTACCTCTCACCCATTTCTCTGTAGGGCTGCCCAGCATTAAACTTTGGTGCTGACTGCTACAGGGTACACCAGAAAAATGGTGGACCTTTATCTCAAGGTTCTCCTGTTTAAGATTACACCATACTAGGACAAAGGTGTTGGCCACCCTAAACCTAAATCATTTAAGTCTAATTCCCCAATTTCTGTGGGAAGAAGTGCTAAGCTTGTAAGCACTACAGCTGGTTATTGATGTGTTTTATTATTTTTATTATTATGTTATTTTTTATATTACTTATATTTATATTAAAAAGGTTACAACTTTTCTAATATTGCTTTAAACATGTAATACAAGATTATGTTCAGAAGTTGTAACATAGTGCATTAACCAAAGATATACTTTGATCTCACAGCAAATTACACTTCCTTCTTTAAGTCCATTTTTACATAAAAGTCACTTATAAATGATGTTTTCTGCCAGGTGAAGTTATAATACAACATTACGTAATTATTCATTTTCAACATAATCCAGTAAAAAGGTCTATAATGGGAACATTTTAAGTACTCTATAAGTACAATATAATTACACCTTTTTTCCAGCTACAAATATTTGATTGCAGAAACAATGATATAGTGTCCTGTCTAATCCTAATGTAGTCCCAGTTTTAATTTTAACAGTGTATTTTATTTAGACTGAAGTAATTGTGTACAGGGATTAGAGATAATGCAACGTATATACATTTATTCACAGAACCTTTTAATATCTAACAGAATAATCTCCAGTCACTAGAGCAATATATATATTTTTATCAGAAATCACTATAGTGAACAATAAATAGACAAACCCGAGATTTCTAGCATTTAATGGCCAAAGATTCCATTTGCAGGTCTCCAATAAACATGAGCTGGATCCAGACTCCTGATTTTATTGCTATTGGATCCCAAAGCAAAGGATTTGCAGGCACAAGAACTGGGTCACACTACTCAGAAATCAGTGCATCTGCATTTTAACCACTCCCACTCACACAAACATATTTTTGACAGCCAGGGACTAATTTAAGTTTTCTGCTTTAAGCATGTGAGAATTTGCAAAAGAATAGAAAAGCCTGGATTGGTACACATTAAGAGGGGACATTAAAGCAGTATATTGACTAAGAGGGAACACCCACTTACGCACTTAGCTAATCATTTGTCGGAAGTGTCATTCATCATATCTGGATCTGTTGAAATGCTCCAACTGATTAGCATGCATTTGCACACAAGCACGATATCAGAAAAAGGTGCAACTGGAATGGAAGCTCTGATGTGGCCCCATGTCAAATGGTCATGGGCCAACAGTACTACTGCCATACAATAAGTATTTTTGTTTTGCTCTAGCAAAGTAATATATAGGGCTCTATTTATAGACTTCATTTTTAAGTGATAGGGGCAGTTTTTAAGATAAAACTGCCCCTATCACTCAAAAATGAAGTTTTCCTTATTTAGTAAAGCTGCATCGCCAATGGAAACTCTAGTTTCCATGACGATGCAGTTAGCGTTCAGAGACTATCGCTGGCCCGTTCTTCCTAATGCGGGCCAGTGTGGTCTCATATTTATACAGCTGGCAAGCGGAGTTTTATCACTCCGCTCCCAGTGTAACCTAACGCCAGCTCAGGCTGGCGTTAGGAGCTGTCCGTAGGGAGATCCCTGTGATAGACAGCTTTAGTCCGCCCCCCTCTGTCCCTGATTGGTCCAGAGAGGGGTAGGTGACAGGAATCAAGCTGATTCCTGATTGCTTTTTTTTTTTATTCTTTGCGATCCCCCTGAACCACCAATGTTTCCCCCCCTTTTATCCACTGAAGAGCGTACGGCGCATATGCAGGATTTCAACAGTATCGTCAGCGCTTCACATACGAATGAAGCGGCGTCGATACAGCAGCTGCACTCGCAGGACATCGGGAGCCTGCGCAACGATGGTAAGTTTTTATAAATCTGGGGAGTGAAGTGTCCAGGCTCGCTGCGATGATAAGCGACCCCGGATCACTATCACTCCCCAGATTTATGTGATGTGTATAAATTGAGCCCATAGACTCTATGCTATTAACATATACACTGTCTGCCCTTTCTGTGACCTTCTTTTTGTTATATCATATCCCTGAGAAGATGTTCATTTATATTGCCATGTATAATTTGTATATGGTTTATATTCATTTAAAGCTACACACATTTTTTTTTTTTTTATGTAATTAAATAACCACAAAGATTTATAAGTCAATAGTAACAACATTTTTATATGACACTTATTCTATTATCACTTATTCTAATGACCTAAAAAAAAATGATCAGCATTTGGATATTTTATCACTGTCATTTCTGATAACCGGTGTACATTTTATTTTAATATTTGTATACTTTTATAGCTAGGAATGTGTATGTGGACAATTAGCTAACTAACAAACTGAAAAATATTCCTGACCAGGGGGGAAAAGGCCATTCCTTTGTGCTATGTGAATGGTGTATCATGAACCATAACTCCATGAGAACAGACATAAGTCTCTCTTTGTTCAGGTTTAAGTGTGAAACACTTAGCAGAACGTGAAATAGACTGAAAGCCTTTTAAAAAGTAGTTATGTCAGGAAGGACATTTCAATCTTACAATGTTATGTATCTTCATTAGTACTGCATGGTGACAGGGTTGGAAGGGCAAGAGGTGCATGGTAGACGGCTCGCTGAAAACATATATAATGTACTTCTTCTTTGAAGTCTGAGAGGTGGAGGACAATGATGGATTGTTTAAATTAGCCACACTATTAGCAGATTAAAAAGCAAAACAATTGCACTAAAGTGTTTACTAATGTTAGATTAATAACAAAATGGCAGCTTTTTGAGTCTTTTTTTATTTATTTAGTTTTTTGCATGATTTGAAATTCTGAAAATTTGGGGCGAATATTTTGATAATGTCGTTCTGTTCACCATAATTATTTTAATATTGTTTCATTGGGTTTCTATCCAATAAATATCATATATTCACCAATTTCATAGCCACATCCGTCTTGCTGAGTTCTGCCAAACATGACTGGCATGAAATACTGGAAAAGGTTCTGCCACGCAGCCTAGTTACAGAATACAGCACTGAATGTGATGAAAATGAGAATGTCATGACTACAGCAGTCAGTTATTGTTGTTACAGTCATGGGTGAAAATAACCTGACACTGCATAAACGTCGACAGGAGCCCTGGAATATGTATATATTGGATTTGAAGGCAACATATCACATGACAGAACATAAGTGAATGTGAGTGCTCTAAATAACTTTAAAACCAACAATTTACAATGAAGCCAGCAACTGAAACCAACTACATATATGGTAATTACAGAGTGGTGGTGACACGTAAATCTACGTGCATCTCTCAAAGCAGTACTGTTATGGAAATACATCACAATTTGCAGCTCTCAGGTAAAGAAACAAGGATGTTTATAGTCTGACATTACCAGTATATGGAATCTTATAATGCTAATAGACCAGTGATATCTTATTTCCCAGTCTGTTTGGCATTACAGGGCTCATCCAGAGCAGCACTTATACCTTTTTTAGGTAGTAAGTGTAGACCTGAGCAACACCATGTTGAACTACAAGGGGACACAAATATATATTGTGAAAGCAGAATTAGAGTTGAGAGGTGAAGTTTCCCTCACTCCCAAACTCTGGATCAGCCCCTACAGGTCTTGTTTTATAATGATTGAAGAAAATTCATTAAATAATATCACCTTGTGATGAATTCACAAATGTTGTATATTGGTAATGAGAAAATATATAAATGGTATTATTGTTTTACAATATTCAGGAGACAAAAACATTTATTTGAACTAAATGCTGCCAACTTTTCTATCATATCTGCTTTTTTCCAAGAACATACCTAAAATGGTCATGTAGCTGAGACCTGCTGAAAAGTGGTGTTGTCCAACAATCTGATTATTGAACCTGAACTTAGCGTGACCCCAACCATAATCACCTCTGATCTAAAGAGAAATGCTAAGAAATGCTGTCTAGATTGTGTAATATATATGAAATCAGCTGTGGACCTCAGCCCAGTACAGAGGAATGAGATGTTCATGTACAGTATTATTTTCGGGTTTTCTTATTTCTAAAGGACAGTAATTCCAGTTATTTTCCATGTATCAGAGCTTATGCTGTCGGAGATTAGTGGAAAATGAAATACTATGAAAAAAACCCCATTAAAAGAAACCATAAAAACACAGACACAAAAGAGCAGTGCTGCCTCTCTGTGACGTTAAGTATGAAGGATAATTTTTAAATGTATTCTAATTGTTCTAAAACTAGTTTAAAACACTTAAGACATTGTATGACGTGAATCTTTTGGTCCTTAGGATATTATGAGCACTTTAGTATTTATTTACTTTTCTTGTAGTTGAACATTTGTTTGCAGAGCACGGTTCTGTTTAGGCTGAAGTAGCCTTATGCTACATGTTATTGCAATAAACAATGGGGGGCTATTTAGCAAGTAAAAAGACAATACCTCCCCCACCTCCCCAAAAAGTTTTTGTTATTACTATCTGGACTCTTCCCATTTTGTAAATCCACAGTACCATGAAAACCATTGATCACTGTAGCCTGCTGTCCTCAACTCTCTGTAAGGTGACCATGAGATTGAAAGATTCAGCTGAGAAGAGTTTATCTCCAGCACCACTTGTACTCTATTAGGACTGCAATATCAGGAGGGTAATCCTGTTGTTGATAATAAGTCGTATCTGGATTTTATAACATTACATTACTTATGCAAATCACTTGCGTAAGTCAGCCTTAACGTTAGATGTGAGTGCTCCAGATATAACGCTATGGATCTCCTTGCATATGGAACACAATTATATCGGCAAGTAGTATAGGCGTGTAAAAAAGGCATTGTGGGTGGCATTAGTGGGAGATCTTAAGATAGGTTTTTGGATGTGAATTTTGGCCAAAGTCCACACGTGAGACACGAGTGCCATGGGAGCGCACTTCCCCTCTGCGGCTTCTAGACCTCTGTACCTACGTAACACATGTGGAAGTCTGGATCCAGTACAATGTCAACAAAGTCAGCAGCTTTCTCTCTCCTGAGCATGCATGAAGGATCACTGTGTATGAATGTGCAGTAGAGAAAACCTATGAAGTGTCTGTGATTGTTGAAAAAGGAGCATGTCAGGGATCACA
Source organism: Limnodynastes dumerilii (assembly GCA_011038615.1). Lineage (NCBI taxonomy): Eukaryota > Metazoa > Chordata > Amphibia > Anura > Limnodynastidae > Limnodynastes > Limnodynastes dumerilii. The sequence goes on along the minus strand of WWET01000191.1, from coordinate 541,094 downwards.
CGACAGTGTAAATTAATAGTTTTCAGGACTTTTATTACATACAATATGGAAGCCAAGGCAAACTTTCCTTAAACTCAGAATAGGAGTTACATTAACTTTATTTGCCTGCTCTTAAATATACTCACAACTCTAGTTGAGGCTCAGTGTCTGTACTTTGCAAGCTTGTAAGCAGATACTTCTTGTCTCTTAGGACCGAATCCATACCCCCCGCATGATGCGGAATTTGGCTGTCTGACTGGCAATGCACGCGTGCATGCCCGATGTTCTGTAATGGATCTATAGCCTTCAGAACTTTCTGAAGATTCGTCCGACAGGTGGTGCATCCCCGCCTACACTCTGTAAGGTTGGCAGGGAGAGCATTTGAATTTTACAGTCTGGGTGGGATTAAGGGGTCAGTGGTCTTATGGACTACTGATCCACAAATGTTACTTAAGGCTGCCTTATGGAAGCATATGTAACTTAAACTCTGCACAAAAGAGGGGAGTGACTGGGGAGTTAATTCCCCTCTTCCATGCGGACTGCCTGACATTTTTGCGTGCAGTAAACGCACGAGGTCAGGATCTGGTCCTTTTTTTTATTGCTAACCAGACTTGTTTTATCACTGTGCTTATTGTGAAATATATACAGAAAATGCTGGTGTCACATAAATATTACTAAATATACTTTAATGCTAGATCCTTCTGTTTTTTTTTGTTATGTTGTGTTGTGGCCACATACTCTCTTTGAATGCTTTAAATGCAATTCTAAAGGTCAGTTTATAGTTGATTCATAACAATATATGCATAGATAGAAGCAGACCCTCCAACATGACTCTTTCCATTAGGTACATAATACTCCAAACCTGAGCTCCCAACTGTCACTCACCTGGATTTAATAAATTAACTGATTTTTTTTAAAAGTGGTCACCATAGTAACTGAAAGTTGAGAGTTCCGGAACAGAATATTTTGTACCTAATGGAATGGGTCATGCTAGAGGATAAATAGAAGTATTGCCTCTTGTTTACCCTATGCACTCTGAACATGACTTTAAGACTAATTAAATTCCCCGCTATATATCCCCCATTTTTCAATGTGACATCATTGCCAGTTTTTAATCCCTAGAATTCATAGAGTTAAGGTAAAACTTAAAAGTTGTTCTTTAGAATACTGTGATATGATGCATAACAGTTAGCGATACAAAAGAAAAGGCATGCCATTCGAGGCACCTGCTTATCTGCTAATTTTCAACAAACAAAACAATTATTAGGGTAGCAAAGGGCACACTTTTTATTAAAATATAAAATAAACTTACATATTAAATACATTTAATATAAGATTGTGGCCTAAAATATTTTATGTTCTTTAGAAGCTCTTTCAAAATGTATCATTATTTTTAAAGGTCCTGTTATCAATCACATCATACAGCCAATCAACAAAGGTAACAGTGGTATCTATGTAACATACTGTACAACATGACCATCTCTTAACAGTATGCTCCCAGTCTCTGCTATGCTGTTACCATTTAGGATCAGAAAAGCCAGGGTGCACCTATTAACAAAAATAAAAAAATTTGATTTTTTTTTTATTGTATTTGTCAGTATTAGCCATTTTCTACTGAATCTTCATTATTGTAAATAAAATAAGTTTCTAGAGAGTAAAAATATGAAAAAAAAAAAATGACTGGTTTATGGAACTATTGGACTTAATGTAGGTGGCATCTGAAAACATATTTTTGTCTAACTTTATATGCAATTTAATCTTCAATAAATCAGTAAAGGAAAATTTCACACAGCAGCCAACAGTTAATAAACAAGTGGTTTGCAGGACAGGGAAACATTTATGAGAACATAATATTGGCATTATTAATTGAAATTCTAAATATAAATGATTTTTGTCTTTCCTGCTTTATTTGTCATCACAAAGTTGATATTATATTTAAATATTTTTTATACTGTAGTAAAGTAATTTGCTTTAAAATAAATAGTTTCCTTTAAGTCCATTCAGTCCAAGATCAATTTAACACCTTACTGTTTGCAGCAAATATTTCTTTTTTATACATAAATAGCTGACATTCAAAGTGTTTTTCCTTGTCCCTGTTCCAGATATAACACATGTATCCAGCTCATGTACTTTTTCAAATAAAACTTGGTTAACTTTGGAGTGATGATCATGAAGGCACCCAGGCAAGCCCATATCGCCCACCTCTATTTTGGCCTACTCCTGGACCATTATTATGTTTTAGTTACTCATGGATCATGGGTTGAGGTATGCACAAATGGGAAGAACAAACAAACTCTATTCAATAATTCCATTAAACTAAAGTACTATGCAATGACCCCAGAAATCACCGGAGACACTGCAACCTCTTGTCGCTAGATATTAATTCTCAAGAGTCTAATAAAGATAAAAGGAACTTAAAATAACCACATTAGCAGTGGCGTAACTAGGGTGGGTTTTATAAGGCACATGCCTTGGGCGCTGATGGCTTTGGAGGCGCCATTGGTGCCATCAGAGCACATACTCGACAGAGCCCACTGGTGCACACAAGAGAAGAGGATTCATTCCCTCTCCTCATCTGTGAAAATGACAGATGGAGCAGCTGTCATTTTCACTGAAGAGAAGAGGGGGCAGAACTTCCTCTCTTCTGTACAGTCTGCCCCGGAGTCTTTAATGTAATTGACAATGTCAGACAATGGCCACATTTTAGGTATTCTCTCCCATCTGCCCTAGATACGCCACTGAACACATCAGTGCACTACTTTTGTCACATACATTTTATATTTTCTGTTCTCTTTTATACACATAGATGTGGGGGTGTAAGTAGGTCAACTTGAGCACCATAGCAAGGAGATGGGGGGGGGTGAGTCTGGATGCCACCCCCACTGCTATTTTTTTTTTGTTTTCTGCATGCACAAACAACAGTCAGATGCTGGAAGCTTAGACAGTGCATAAGACTTAATCTGTGAGTTCACGTTGTCAAAGAATCACTTACACATTTCCTTATTTCCAGAAAATCAGCTTTCTTAAAATCTGGCACCCTTGTCTTTGTGTGCTACGTGTCTCTCTCAATCTTTATATTAAACAATACTGCTTGATGATCACTGGATCCTAGGTTCTCACCCACACTTACTTCTGAGATTCTGCCACCATTTGTAAGTACCAAATCTAAGATGACCTCTTTGCGATTGGGCTCTCTCTCCAATTGGTTGAGAGATGCTCCTTTTAATGAATTTAAAATGTCAGTTATCTGAAGACATACCCCAGTTTAGGTAGATTAAAATCTCCCATGATTATTACCTCCCCTTTTAAAACCATTATAGCAATATCTTGCAAAAGGACATTGACCATTTCCTAATCTTGTCCTAGTGGTCTTTAGATCACTCTAGTACAAAGAATAACCCCCTTGCTTTCTATGGTTACCCCCTTGCTTTCTATGGTTACCTAAAGTGCCTCAGTTTTTTCTCAGTTTTTTTATTGTAAGTTCCAAATTAAATAATTAAGGCCGAGCAGATAAATTCTTAACACTGGAATAAGGATGCTGGGGCTTACTAACTTGTATCTCTCATCTGTAGTACTAACTGATTTATTAGTGTTAGCCATGGGGTGCAAAGATGTTTCATATCAGGCGTAACAAACTTAACAGTGTCAATGTTACAGGTAAGGAGCAGAACTGAGGCATAAACACAATGAAAGATAATGACAAGTGATCTGCTTTAAGCCTTTAGGGCATGTGAAATCAGGGCAAGGTCTGAGGTCAAGGAGTCATTCACCTAATTTTTTTCCCTTGAAAAGTTATTGTGTATCATATGTATTACCATAAGCATATGTCTGAGTTAAGCTGACCACACACTATACTATGTCCCTGGCTTCTGACATAACACTTCAATAGCAGGGGGCATTGAATAGTGGCCACATACTATGTGACAACTGAGATCTTCCCACTGCCTTTTGCCTAACAGGATTGGCACAGTGGCGGTCAGATTGTACAAGCAGACTGAATGGAATTATTATTGAGTGTTTTGTAACCAGCAAAGGAAAGGGTTCTTCACAGTAAGGGCAGTCAGGATGTGGAGTCACTGCCAGAAAAGGTTGTGATGGCAGATTCACTGGATATGTTTAAGAAAGGATTAGATACATTTTTAGCAGAAAAGGACATTCAGGGTTACCAGCATCGCTAATTTAAATAAAGGACAGTAGTGGAGCAAGGGAGAAATGAATGTATTTATTTATCTTATGATTGCGACAGTTTGGAGGTTGCTTTATATGGATTAACTTCAAATATAAAGATAGGGATCGCAGGAGATCCAAAATAGGTTGAACTTGATGGACTGTTGTCTTTTTTCAACCTCATCAACTATGTAACTATGTATCCTAATCAGTTGAATCAGCCAACAAATGACTTATTGAATTGCCTGAAATCCCCCCTATGTATAGGCAGTAGAAGTATACCGATGATAGTAGTTTGGATACTGGCCTACATAATTTTTTTTCCTTTATCTTTTTTTTTTGCCCCAGTCAAGATGTTTGCTTCCAACTGTTTATAATATGTGACCTGAGGTTTTGCTTATTATATAAAGGAGACATAATACATTAATAAGCATTAATTTTTATCAAAGGTGATAAAATTGTGTTCATATACAGTCATATTTTTTTTACAAGACCAAGTATTTAACTGCATTATGTCAGATACATAGTTTATGTAAGCACCACATTTGTAATCTATAATGTAAAACATTTTACATACACATTAGATTTTTATTTATCTTAGCTGTTTTATAAGTAATGTCTGTTTTATGTATAGAAAACTCAAAGACTGCTGGAAAATGAGTTGTTTAAGTCCTGTCTAAGTCTACCATGATGTTTTCGAACTCACCCTGCTTCTTGCTAATCTGGATATTTGCTGCCAGACATAATTATCCTCTCCAGAGGATAAAATACTTTTTGTAGACTGACAGGATGGTAAATAATGAACATACTTAAGGGCTTTGTTTTCAAAAATGTTTTTTTGCATTGTCAAATCTTTCACCAACATGTCACGTTTTTATTTTGATAAGTCTTCTTTTAATTGAATTAGCTACTTAGCATATTTTACTTTAAAAAAAATGCTATCATTAGCACATATTTTGCAAAATAGCAACATGTTCCAGCATTAATGATGTTTTGTCAGCTATGGTAATTTCGGACATAATTCACACTTAAGAATTCTTCAGATTTTAGGTGCGTATATTTAAGAACGGATGCACTGCGCATACGTAGTAACTTTTATACGCTGTTTATATACGTTTTTTTGTTTTATACGCTGTTGGACTAAAGTTCGCAAATTCCGTGCTTATACACTACGAACTTAAAATTTGTAGGTTCGTAGTAACATACGCAAAAATGGGTGTTCCATGAATAAGTAACTTGGCAGATACGAAGATTTGGGTGGAGAGAGGCATTAAAATGACCAAATGAAGGCGCGGTTATGCAGATAGGTTCCTAAGTAGACGCTCTACGCATTCAAATGCGAACCTACAGTTAAGGGAGCCCTATGGCACTCGTAAGTCACATAAGAACCTGAAAACTGGGGGCGTGCCGAGGGAGTTTCATTGCTATTAGTTGCGTATATTTAGGAACCTATCGAATTCTTAAGCGTGAATCAGGTCCTTCATTATCCTTAAGCATCTTTATATCTAGTCATTTTTTCAAACCTATCTATTATTTTGAATGACTTATTCTTTCAATGCAAAGAATAAGCAAGAGTTAATTAAATCTCCCAAGATATTTTTTTTGAATAGAAAATCTAAAAATGTAAATAATGTAGTTTTGTTTGAATAAGATGTAAGATGTACCATCCGCAACCCCTCCCAATAATTTATGTCCCTAAAACAGTTATGACTATGAAAATCTAAACAACATCATCAAACAGTCCCTTTGTGTGTGAGAATATGTTTGGTTAGTGATATAAAGCAGTATTATCAACAAACTGTTATGGGGGAAAAATAATATATATGGTTTTATTAACAGGAGAAATGTTATTATTAAGTGGTTTCTCCAAAATGCCAGGAAAATATTAGTTAATAGGTGTTAGCTGAACAAATTTAAGACTACTTCTTTCCCACAGTTTCAGCCCTGCCCTAACCAAGACTTTGGAGCAATAACATGTAATAAACCCTTAAAATGTCTTGTTGACGAATCTATATAGATTTCGCTTCGTAAAACTTTGTATTTTATTGTCATAAACTGTAGCACTGCTCAAAGACAAGCATTATATAGGAAAATGTACAACTTAATAGTATGTGCGTTGAATGATATTTTATGCAGGTATTAACATAATAAAAAATACATTTTGCTTCTGAGCAAGGAACAAATACCCTACACAAGTAAAACAAGTAATTGCTATTCTTCACGGGTTGCTTAATGATACTTTATGAGCTTGTTAGGTTATAACATGCATAGCCTATGACTATGAATAAACATTATTTTATACATATGTCTGTGACTTTACAGCAATCTTATGAAGGGATTTGCACCTAAACCTATTCATAAAAATCAAGGTGAACTGGAAAATCAGACTCTGGTAAGAAATACAGGCACACACACACACAGTTATAATAAAAACTCATAAAGACGAACTCATACTACTAGAAATCTAACAAATGACACATTGGACCGGATCCAGAACTACGTCCGTCTTCCATAGACGGACGAAATTCAATGAACAATAGCTACTGCGCATGCGTAGTAGCTATTGTACGTAATCTGTGTATCGTTTCGATACGTAGATTGCGTATATGCGGTCTTTTAGTAATAACAAAACTATATATGGGAAATTAAAAAGCTATCAAAGTTACATTTGCATAATAAAAGATATTATTAGAGATAACTTCACAGAAAGCACGTTTTGCAAAGTAGAAAGCGCCCTCACAAGTCACTTACACTACACCAGCATTGCCGACTCTCCCAGAATATCAGGGAGACTCCTGAAATTTGGGCACTTCTCCTGGTATTCCGGGAAAGCAGGCAAATCCCCTGCAAGTCCCTCCCCCTGCCTCTCATTACAGCAATCCTTAGTGTTACTATGGAATGGGCAGGACTTGATGACATGATTTTTGTCATCAAGCCCCACCCACCCCCAGGAACACTAGGAATAGCAGTAGTGATGGATAGGGTTTATTGGCGCGATTTGCATAAATTGCATAATTAAGCCTCGTCCTCATGTTAACATCTATTTCTTCCATCCAAGATCTCCCTGAGGGAGTAAATAAAAAATAAGCAACTCTGCATAAGTGTAAAATTATGTATAAGTGTAAATTAAATCTTTTTTTTATCATAGGGAGATGTGAAAGGCACCTGCTAGAAGGAAGTATATAAATAATTTATACTCAGTCGCATAAAAAAAAGAGAGAAAATCACTAGGCGCTTAAAATTCACCAAAAACACAGAAAAACACAAAAAATAAAAAATAAAATAATATAATGTCCACAGTATCTAGATAACAATTAATAAAAAATACTTTAATATCACCATACACAATAATAGTACAGATAATAAAATAATCATATGAGGAAATATACAGTTGAGTTAATACTCAAAATAGAAAAAGCACTTTAGAGACTTAAATCCACTGAGGAGAAGAGAGAGGGAGTCTTAATAATTATAGAAAGTGATAGCTAGGGGAAAACCTCCCAAGCAAACACAATTTATCTCTTAGTCTCTCCACTTGTAAACAACACGCTGCCTGTGTGCACGTGGTCTTAGTAAACACCCCAACTGAAACGTGAGTCACAGATCTTATATTGGCAATGTTTTAGGTGGATAGATGACTTCAAAATTTCAGAGCACACCTCCACAAAGGATGTTTTTGTAAGCGTGGCAACAAAATTACGAGGGGAATTGGTCAATGTATAGTTACCACCATTTCTGTGTAAACAGAGTTGCTCAGTTCACGAGCTGCAGCCGCGTCCGGCTGCAAGCTCTAGTTCACCGTTCCTCCTCCTCCCCAGGTGCCGTATCGGCTGCCAACCTGTGAAAGTGCACGTACTCCGGACTTGGCGTGCAGGCAGGAGTTATCAATTCCAAGTTCAAAGCAAATATTCATAAAGTGCCTTGGTGCGGATAATGGATGAAAAGTGGCTCAAGTGCTTCCGATATACAGGTCCTCACAAATAGGTAACGCCCTGACGCGTTTCGTCGTGTCTACGACTTCATCAGAGGGAGTGGTTACCTGTTCAAATTGTCTTACTTAAATAGTCCATGTCTGGTTTTCATTGGTTAAGAGTAAATTACATTCAAGATACTGTGGAACATTAATTCATATTAAAACAATATAGCAGAAAGAGGAGAGCTCTATTGTAAACTATTTTCTATAAACAAAAAACAATAATCATTATGACAAGAAAATTTTAAATAAGAAATATATATTAAATGAAAAATAAAAAATAAAGAAATAAAAAATAAAAACTAGTCACGGGTGAGATCGAACCCAGGAAAGCTGGACTCAAGGTAGACGCCTTACCCCTGAGCTACATTAAATCCATCTGAAACAGACATTCGAAGTTATAATAATTTCTTTCACATTCCAAATATATTAACTGATAAATAAATTCAGAAATAATAGATACAATTCAAAAAATAATGAATACCATTATCTGGGAACAAACCCAGGAGGTCGATGTAGTGAATAGAGCATACGCCATTTTTTGGATTTATATGGTTCAAGTTAATACTGTCAAACTCTACAATCAATAGTAGTGTTAGCATAAAAAAAAGATATGACAAAGCACTCATCACATTAAGCATAATACAATATCGACATCTTGGGGAGAGGACACTTTAAGAAAAAGTATAAAGTAGAAGGCTATGGGATGATTGTACTGTCATGGGTACCCAGGTCCCACACCGAGTCGTGGAGTCTAACTGGGGCCTGGTATTCACTAGAGCCTACGATGGTAATGTTAGTCTTGACTGCAGGAAGCCCAGCAGGTCCTGGCCCCCGGTATTGGTCCCTGGAGGTATCTGGCAAGCTATGAGGAGCAGGAACCCACACTTACAACTTACAGACAGGAAGGTCATAGACCACAGATAAGTATGTGAAACATGAGTATATTGTGAGGGGCGCAGTGACCCCCAGAGATCAGACAGTCTCTCTCTCGCACTCTGCCAACCCAGGATGCTAAAAGGTAGAGACAGGGCAGAGGAATACAATCGCTCACTCAGGTAAATGGAACACAGAGAATGACACTTGAGACAGGTAAGTCCACAGGAAGAATTGAAATGGTAGCCGCAACTCTGACAGATGACAAATCACAGATGGCATGCACACAGAATGCTGGGAATACACAGAGTCCACGCAAGGGCTCAATAACACAGATCACACTTCTGACAGAAGACACACACAGAATGTAAATGGATATATACAGAGTCCACAAATGAGACTCAATACACAGCGCACACTCCTGGCAGATGACACACACAGGACGTAGCTGAAAAAACACAGAGTCCACGAATGAGACTCAATAACACAGCACACACACTCTGACAGATGACACACGCAGAAAGGGGCTGGAGTCTGACGAACAAGACTCGGACAGGAAAGGTGAGACCGACGGCTCTCGCCGGAGCGAGACACCGCAAGCGCACACTCCACAGAGTGGACACCACGAGGACCGGGAGATAAGGTAGGAGGGGAGGAAGGAGTACAGCAGGATAAAGGAGGAGAACAGACACCAAACAAGAAGCGCGAGGTACACAATCCAAACAGCAGGCTAGATGCAGGAAACCAGACGCTATCACATGTAGCAATATATTACATTGAATGAGTGGGCAGCCTATCCGATGTGATATACAGGTAAAATGCAATATAGTATGCAAAATGCACACTGTCCAAATGTTGTACCTTACAGAAGTACCGGGTATTTTTATACGATTAATTGGACAGTGTGTATGGGACATTAGAAATTTGCATTGAACATCTTAACTGTAACATAATGCATAACAAATATTTGACAAAATACTTAAAAATCTATTGTAAGTTACAATGAAGGCTTGTGTTAAGTACACTAGGCTAGTATTTGAAATGTTGAGGACTGTGGAAAAAAAGCAGAACAAAAACAATATAATTTAGATATATGTGTTTTGATTTGGTTGTCCTTTGGGAAATTAATTTCTAGTTTAAAGTATAAAGGTCATATTCAAAGGGTATATTTCTAAAGAAAATGGCTTCTTATTATAAACCCACTTCAAAACATTTACTAGGTAAACTTTGAATCTATTAATATTAATTATTTCCTATTTTCACCATGCAAGAGATTTAAGACATATAGGGTACTAATTTAATGTATATTACTATTTACAACTTTAAATTACACAGCATTTATGAGCATGGGAAAAACAAAATAGACTAGATAGGTATAACTATTTAGCGTTTTGCCCTTAAATTGTTTAATAGTTTTTTTTTCAAATTTTAAATCATGGGATAATATATATAAAATATGTTAGCAAAGATAAAGCATAGATCATGACTGTAATATATTCCAGGCAAACGAATGAATACTTAGAAAGCACTTAATTATTCTGATCTAAGTCTCTGTATTTGTCTAAGGATACTGTAATGTGTTTTTAAAGACTATGCAGTATCAAGTAAAATATATGGAGTTTTGGGACCAGATTGTCAGGACTGATTTTCGCTTTGTTTCTGTGCATTATGATACAGGGCCGGATTACCCACAAGGCAACCTAGGCAGGCGTCTAGGGCCTGACGAGCCCCAGCGGCCCATGGCTGCCCAAGAGCCAACACTGTTAATTATCTTTGGGCCCTTATCAGACGAGAGCTGTTATTTCCAACATGCAGGGCCCCATCTTGCCTAGGGCCCCATGAGTTTTAAATCTGGCTCTGTTATGATCAGATGTGCTTCCCAATCAGAATGCAACTTATTCAGACCTAAGAGGAATAAAACTTCCAACAGCTTTTGACAGAGGGTCCGGGTTGTGATTGCAAGTGGGCATGCCTTGGTATTACAATGTACAATCTAGACATGCCCACTCTCTGCATACCAATCCTGGCTTCCACCATTTTCCGTTTCCACGAGTCGGAAAAGTTATTTAGGCCCTAGCTTTTTGAAGTCCGTCCATGTGAAGGGAGTTACTGCAATTGTTGATCCCTCTCATGCGTTACTCAGAGATGTGATCATTTAATATTCCAAACAAAGGATCTAGGGCTATATTTACTATCATTAGCGCATTGAGCGCTAATGATAGCAACCAGGCTCGCTGCACCTCGCAGGACCACGGGAAGTATTTATTAATACTTACCCCTCCGGCGAGGTCCCACGATTGTCAGCAAGCCTTTCGCTGAGATCGTTCGGCTATGGAGTCCCGGCATATGGGCAAAATCACTGCATATGCGCCGGAATTAGAAACAGACGCGCGCCCGGTCCTCCTTTAGCCTGGTGGATGTCCTACGCAGCTGAACTTCAGTTAGACACTTCTGTAGTAAATCTTCTGAAGCAGATGTTCCACGTAGTTTCATCAAGTGCAGGAATTGAAAGGATTTCAACGTCCGGTTTTGTTACAATCCAAAACACGCATCAGATTGGGAAATGAAAAAGTGGCTCAATTGGTTGCATTCTGCTGAGGACAAACGTGAGGACATGGACAAAGACATGTACATGTTGACTCAAACAACTGATTGAGTGAAATTCAGAGCCTAATTGTACTTCTTGATGCAGCTGTTTAGTGTGTATTTATTCTATTACTGTGTTCATTTTCTTACTGTTCTCACTTCAAAAATTTTCATATATTACTAAAACAAGGTGTAAACATCTAAAATTAAACAGTTTACTTTTTTTAAAAAATTTATAAAAAAAATCCAATTTAAAAAAAAAAATCTGATTTAAATCAAATCAAATTATTTTACATTTTTTTTTATAAATCCGATTTTTATGCAACCCTGATTGCATGTGCTGTACCAACTCACTGCGTAGTGTACATAAGTAACCTAGTTTTCTTGATTCTGGATCCTGCCCAGAGTGTCTCGCAGACATTTTCCTTCTATACTTCAAGATGAGCCTTTTAATATTAATGCAAAAATAGGAAGTCTGGAAAAATTTTTCGTCTCCAACTTTCCTTTTTGTCAGAGAAGCTTTCCTCAGTCAGATAACAAGTAGAAAATGAAGTTTCAGATAATGTAATGCATACGTCTAATCCTGTATGTCAAGAATTACCTGTACATTTTAAATGTCTTCACTTCAGTAGCTGCCAACATGGCTCTGAAAGTTTGTGAGGTTATCGGAACTGCTCAGAGTACAAATTATTTTTAGACCCAGCAAAGTCACTGGAGCATCTCAATGGCACAGCATATTATTTAAAGAAAAAAATCTCTAACTCCTTCAGTACATTGATATAAAGAATGTAAAACATACTCCACACATGATTTAATTAATAATAAAACATTAATAAAACATTATAAAAATTGAAGGAAAATAAAAATGTACTAAAATTATAGGACTGGATCCAGACCCTTGCACACTTTCCGTACATGCAGATTTCTGTCTGTTCATCAGAGAGCAGGGAGTGCAAGCCTCCTGTCACTCCCCTCTCTCGTGCGGGCTTTATGGAAGCTTATTAAGCCCATCATGCGGATCAGCGGTCCATACGACTGCTGATCCGCACCAGTGTGGGAGCCCCTTCCCACACAGTACAATTACCATGCACGGCCACTTTAGTGGGCAGAGGGGAAGCACAGCCCATTTGCATGCAAATAGGCTCGTATGGAACTGATTTCTGTCCGAATCTTTCTACGCTAGGATTACTATCGTAACATCGTGCATGCGCCTTCCAGTCAAATCAGGTCACTTACGCACCTTGGGCCTGATCCAGAGCTACGCTCTGGATTGTATTTACGCCGGGTGCAAGCGTTAGATCGTCAGTTTTGCTGTAAAACCGCGTGTACGCAATCTACGTTGCAAGAAGTAACGCAGATTACGTTCCAAAATTACTGCGCATGCGCAGTAGCACTTTTCGCAGAACTCCGGCCTCAACTGCATTGTGGCCGGAGCTCTGAATCTGGCCCATTATCACTTATACCCAAGTACCACAAACAGGGAGATTTAAATTCTTGCTTCACAGAAAAAGGTTAGTTCAGAATTGTTTGCAATTTAGCTGCATTTTACTCCTAAAGCAGGTACACACAAAATAAAATGCCTCTGTTGTGTGTGCAGATGCATCGGACTGCATTCAGATTTAAGAGTGCTTTAAGAACACATGGAATAGTAAAAGTCTGCACTTATGTGGAAAGTGCACTCCCATGACGCTCCCCTCTGATGAACGGAATTTAGATGACTTCCGCGTCCATAGTCCTACCTTAACTTCTCTGTGCATGTCGTTGTGCGGACATAGCAAACGTACACCGTCATATGGAATTGTGCATGTGCGGAAATCAACTCCGTACGTAGTGAGATCCAATGCATAACATCTGCCACGCGTATGCACAGATGGCTAAAAAAAAGGTCAACATAAGTACGCGGCATGCGTGTGTATGTGAACGTTATTAAGTCTAAATACAGTCCATCATTATCATAAGTTTGATTGAACCAGATCCAGACATACAATTTACATTGTGCTCAGACATTGGAGATCCGAAGCCGGATCCAGCCTCCCCTTGCACACACAGTCTTCTAATACCTGACCTTACCCTACCTTAAGATCTTCCAATCTTGCATCTTGATCCGGTTCTATGCTATTAACTGTGGCTTCAAATTTAAGTGCATTTTGCAGCCAAATAAATTGTCTGAGAGCATTTTATATACAATTGCACACTGTGTTTGAAAAATGCTAATTAATAGTGTTGTATCCACTGACATCAGTCTGTTCTAAATTTAAGATGAAAAAGTCAGTAATTTGCCACAAAGCTTTCATGTCTTTGATGCACGGGCCAATTGTGAATACCATTTAATTTATTCTATATCAAAACCTTTTTTGGTTACACATTAATAACTTTACCCTATAAAGTATCACAGGGAATTATGTTTTCCATAGGTATGAATTGATGATCTTTACAATAAATTTGAAACAAAATACTAAAGAAAAGAAAAGTTAAGCTGTAAAGTGACAAGTGACAAATGACACATTTTATCAGATTAAACAGTTGGAATTTCTGCTAGGAGAGACTAGACTAATTAATTTGGAAATGTAAAGACAAATGTTCGACAATAAAAAAGTAATTTGAAAAACACAACACTCTCTTTCTATAAATATCTCCCTCTGAAATATCATTTTCTTGATTTTTTTAGGTTTAATCTTTGGATGCACAAATTTGGCATATCGCTATAGTACAGATATTGACCCTGATTCAGAGTCTGAAAATAAAAGAGGAAAGTTACACCTGGGCAAAACAATGTTGATTTCAGGAGGAGTCAAGTTAATTTTATTCTATGCATGCACACAGATGCTTATTGCATACAGATACCTGATCAGCTTCACTTTTAAACTGCTAATTAGACTTGGGTTGGGAAACATCACCTTTTAACTATAATACTGTTTGCAACTAATGAAATCATTTGGTTTTGCCCAGGAGTAACTTTCCTCTATTATTTTCTATCTCTGAATCAGGGACATAATTATTATTATTATTATTATTATTATGAATAATAATAGTATTAATGTTATTAGACTAGACCCGGACTTCCACTGCATTCGAAAACCACTGCTCTCAATCGAATGGCAGTCTGCAATCAAACCCCAACCTTAAGATTTCCAATGCTTTCCCACTTAAAATGGGGATGCAAGGGAAGTCTGGATATGGAGGAGGATGCTTAGCATATACAATTTAAACACATCATCCCATTTTGTCCTGTCATCAAAAATGGGATTCAGTTGCCTGCACCAAGGGCTAGCTTTTGAGAATGATGTAACCACAAAGGTAATTTTGGCTATACCAATTCCCGACTACATTTTAAAAGTGAAAATCCAGATTCCGTTATAGGTACCATTTCTAGTGATCCAGTTTCAAAAAGGAACCAATTCTGGTTAGTGGTAGGTTGTAGGACAATAAGGGATTAAAGTTAGGCTCCGCAGGGGAAGCTTAGGGGTAGGCTGCGTAGGTCACAGGGTCAAGGTTAGTGTTAAGGAAGGGTTGGGGTTAGACTGCTAGAAGGGGATGTTTAGTGTTAGGGGAGGGTTAAGGTTAGGGTTAGGGTATGGAGAGTGGAGAATTAAGGTATGGTTTAGGGTTAGAAAAGGGTTAGAATTAGCCTGCTTGAAGCAAATGGATAGGGTTAGGGTTAATAAAGCAAACCTTTCAACTTTTAGCTATTCGAAAAATTGTCCACTCATAGAAGCCAACTCTTGATGAATCTTGAAAATAGTCATAGAAAAACATTTTACTGTAACCAATATGTAGTCTGTATTTAATGTAACCAGCAGAATAATCACAACTGAAATTTGTTTTTCACTGGCATATTGGCCACATACCATCACCATGAATTCACCCATGTATTAACTCTTCTGCTCAACTAATTCCTAGGAAAAAATAATCAACTTGCTCTTACAGGATCTGGGCCAGCCACCCATCAGGGCCCGGAGTTAAACTGGGGCCTGGTGTTCACTGGGACCTCTAGTGGTAAGGACACACTTGAGCTGCAGTCTCCCAGCAGGTCATGACCAACTGCCAAACCTGTAGTGAGTAGAGGATTGGAGCCTGCAGGCTAACAGAAAACTGACACAATAATCCAAACCCAGTAACCAGATACAGAGAACAAATAGTTTAATCCAAGACCAGAGATAGTTTGTTCGACAAATAGAGATAACCACTAACTGAGGTAATTCCATAAAGTGAATTAAGAAAACAAAGGACCTGAACAGCAGATAATCGAGTTGAGAGGTGTAAATACACAGAGCAGGCAACCAGAAACTGCTCAATGGTGTCAAAACAAGCAGGTAAAGACAGGAAGAGCACAAACACACATAGAAAAATGGCAGATTGGAATACACAATACATCTACAAAGGCAGACTGTGAGGTGGGTAAGTGGAGATACACTCACTCATATATAGGCAACATGGTAATAGCACCAAATGCCAAGATTGGCAAATAGGAAAGTGTAGAGATGGTAGCACACACACACAAGAAAATGATGAACGGAAAACACACTAGAGGTCAGCAAAAACTGACTGAACAATATGGAGATGGAACTACACGTACACACAGATAGCGCAAGGTGGAAAGCACACTGGGCTGTACAATAGAACCAAATAGACCAAATATTTAACACAACTCACTTACACAGGACAACAGACACAAGGAACTAGGGCAGACAGGGAAACAATGGACTTGGAGGAAAAGGCAGGAAAGGCTGGGAATCACAAGAACCCACTGGTGCAAAACCGACATATAGTATCTAGACCGACAGTCTAGATACTATAACCGACAATGTGGACTCAGGCTGCTAGCTGTTTGAAGAGGGAGCCGATCATTGATTGGCTAGTGGCTGTTCCAAACTCCACTCTGGTTCCGAAGGTGTCCTGGCTGCAGGGCAACCAACAGGACACTGCAGAATAGCCAGAGTGACAAAGGAGGTACAGCTAAGCTAATGTTTACACACTGTCTGAATCAGCGTGACAGTGTGCTACACATGCCCTGTGTCATATAAATAAATACATTAGGGCTTGAATTAAATGTTTTACTCTTCCATAACAAACGTGTATGTATATGTGTCCATGTGTTTGTGCAAGTATGTGTGTGTATGTGAATAATGAAACATTTTACCTTAAATAGTATTGCTATATAGGTCTACAACAAGAAGCTGTAAATACATGATTAGTCCACTGTTATTTATAGAATTGTCTTCAAATACTATATAGGATCAACAATTTTTCTATTTAAACAGTTTTTCATTTTTTTCTCACTTCCATTTTTTATGATTTAATTTCTGTTGGTAGTGTTCAACTTAGAGAAAGTAAAATCAATAAAACTCAATTCAAGTGAAGAAGCATAAATGTAACTACAAATGCTAATGTCTATTTGAAAGCAAGAATTCCAATTAAACTCCTAATTTGATGACATAAAATAAGTTTTGGTAAGAGAGAATGAGCGGTCTTCTCTAAAAGGTTAATACATTTTCACGTGGAGTTGTGTGCGTATTTTTAGGTACGTTGTAACTGCGCATGTGTAGTAACTTTATTTACATACGTAATGTAGAATATATGCACGCAAGTGCTTTAGACACGGACATGTGAATCGCACTTGGGGACAGGACGTACGGAGGGGCGGGATTGAAATACGTACCTCAAAATTTACGTGAAAGAGGCCGGTGAGAGGCATTTAAATGAGGCTTTGAGGGCGTGGTTACATATAATCACACGTACGGTATACATATACGCATGTAAGTACACGTAAAGTTAGAGTCTGTAGAGGCATATGTCTATGATTGCATGATTGCACGGCCATTAGAGGGGAGGGTCATGGGTGTTGGTGGGTGTTGCCTTGCTATGTGCATGCGTATAATTGTGTACTTTTAAAACACAGATCTCTGAATACGGCCTGGCATTTTGAAGACACCAAAACAGAAACTAAACCTTCCACAGATGTGGATAGGTTCCAAGCATTCAATATATATAACTTAAAAACCCTTATTTGAAAGAAGGTAGCATCTGTCATGTGTAGCTAATAATAACAAAATCCTATTTATATAAAAAAAACATCCTGCTTACACACCTAATTGCATATCAATCAGTAACACAAAAGGCCACACCTGGGAAAACCAACTCACGGTAACTAAAACTAAAAGATAACAAAAATGTATAAGCAGCAGACAGCATGAGACAATAAAGAAAGCCATACTGTTACAAACAAGTATATCTGTTCTCTCCTCTTAGGCTCCTAAAACTGTCAAAAGTGAATGATCAAAAGATGTCCATATATCTGCAACAAATTTACTTCCCGAGATCAACAGTAATACTATCTGTCTGGGCCTGCTGTATGCCTTCAGGCATCCATTATTTTCATCAAGATATATAAGAAATCTAGTTATAACACTCAATAGCAGTTCAGCTCATATTTTCAAACAATACTATACAAAGGCCTAACATGCTCTATGACCGTTAAATACGTTTGATCTTTGTTCACAGAGTTCTATTTTAGGATTACATGACCCATATTTTCTGATAAAACCACAGTGTATTAAAGTTTTCTAGTCACACCGAAATAAAATAGAATTCGTAAGTCCTGGGTAACATTTTTAAACCTGTAATATAATAAAAGGCGTTATATAATTAATTAGAAAAATTGCTGTATAATTAACTGCAATTATTTGCTGTATTACTTTTAAAAGGTCACTTTCCTGATACAAGCATTGGGGTAGATCCAGAACTACGTTTGCCATACGTTTATTCGCGTAGCATATTTTCGTCAAGATACGCTTTCCAAACCCTACCTTAACTTTTTCCAATGTAACCGCAGTCATACGCACACGTACGTATGGGCTAAACGAATTTACGCAGCTAAGCACGCCCATACTGTACACTTTAAATACAACCCCCCGTCTATTTCACGTATTTCAGATGTATTTTGGACGCACGTAAAATTGGCACGCCCACGCGTATTTACAGTATTTACATGACACATACGTGAATGGCCCATACGTTCACAATTACACTATGCTATTAAGTGTATTTTCTATGGTGCGCATGCGCAGTACTTACAAAAACGCGATTTTACCTCTCCGCCACGCGCAAATTCGCTTTGAGGCGTTGTTCTGGATCATGCCCATTGACCTTACTGAAATTTCATGATTTAGAATTATACATTCTAAATATGTAATGCTAAGAGAATCTTTGTAAAAAGTTTAACATTTTTATTTATTCTTCTATTTGACATATATCTCTGTTGTGATCTTCCATTGTCTTAAGTCTAATGTCGGCCATACACTGGGACAATTATCAATTCCAGCAGGCAGGGCCGGTGCTTGGGTGTTCCCTGCAAACTTTAAATTTGTGCCTACCTGTTTAACAATTTGTCATCAGAGTTTCTAGAATATAGTATCCATGTAAGCACCATAAAACACAATCTTGTAAACACAATAATAGAAAGTAAATCATAGTCTCCACTATACAATTCCACTATACAATTCCCATTTTATCCTAAACACTGCAACACAAAACAGACCATATATCTTAGGAACACATACCTTACAGACATTGGGGTAGATCCAGAACTACGTTTGCCATACGTTTACTCGCTTAGTGTATTTACGCGTGCGTACCTTCTATACACTCCCCTTGGCACACCCCTTGAATGTACGTATTTTGTCAAACCCTACCTTAACTTTTGGCAACGTAACCGCAGTGATCCGCACACATACATATGGGCAACACGTATTTACGCAGCTAAGCACGCCCATACTGTACACTTTAAATACAAACCCCCCGCCTACTTAACGTATTTCAGACGTATTTTGGACTCACGTAAAATTG
>WWET01000191.1:501460-513208 GCA_011038615.1 Limnodynastes dumerilii | reverse complement strand
CCCCCCCCCACGTGATCTCCAGCTCCTACAGCAACTATAGCATCTATAGCTCTATCCTTATTTATTTATTTTTAAACAATAATTGTATATTGCATAAACAGCTGTAATTTACCACGGGCTCAATCACATGTATTTTAACATTTTGGATAAATAGCTATAGTACTAAAGCAATTTGGGCCACAAATTTGACACTTAGCAGTCAAAATATACTGGTCACTTGGACACAATGTCCACTTCTATTCTTCCTTGTCAAATATAATTTTCTTAATGCTATATTATCATGCTCATAAACACTAAAATGGATAGCTGTGCTCAATTTGCCACCCGATTTTATCCCAAATTCTTGTTGAGTCAGACAAACTACAAGTTTGTTGTATGTAGCTGACCACCCTCTACCAATCTACAGATCTGCTAGTTCATAATACACAAGATACACAGCTAATTGTCCACTGTGTATACTTAGAAAATGTCAGCAACTTGAAATTTACGCCGCAGACCCGCCGCAGTACCTGATACTTCCCGGCGCTCCGACAGGTTGGCACAGGGGAGAGGATGTAGTGTAGCAGGGTAGTCTTAGGGTTAGGCTGTGGGGAGGGGATGGATGGGAGAAGGTGAAACTTAGGGTAAGGCTGAAGGGAGGGGATGGATGAGGGAAGGAAAGACTTCGGTTTAAGCTGCAGAGAAGGGATGGATGGGAGAAGAAGAACGTTAGTGTTAGGCTGCGAGGAGGGGATTGATCAGATAAGGGGAAGGTTAGGGTTAGTCTGTGAGGAAGGGAGGGTGAGGGTTAGGGTGAGGATTAGCATAAGGATTGGGGTTGGGGAAATAGGGATCGGCGCTTAGCTGTTTGTGGTGGAGCAGGAAGTTTCAGTTCAACTCTGTCTCTGCAAATAAGGTGTCGAAAACGCCTGTTTCATAAAATGGCTGTTCTCAGCGGCAAACCACATCCAGGGAGTACTGCATACATTCCATTTTTAGTTATTTACACAGTTTAATTTATATTAGATTTTGTGATTTGTAGTTTTTCTTTCTCCCATTACAGGATTGGAATATTTGGAATAATCAGGCTTTATCATTTCCAGAGCTTATATAAATGTGTTTATTATTTACTATATATATGCAATGGTTAAAAATCTAGTTGTTTGGGTTTTTGTTTTTTTTATAATTTAAGTACACATAAAGGTGAGATAAGTAATAACATCAATACAATGTTAGGAAGTGGCAGCAGGATTTCTTTGATGTCAGATCATCTGTGATCAAGGGGAATTATGACTAGATTCAAAGTACACTTGAATTTCAGATTAGTATTGCTACGCTTTTGTTCAAGCATTCTATATAAAGCAGACACCCTAAATGAGTGCCTCTGTGTCCGCACGAAGGCCATTAATTCCTTTTACAAATTAATACTTGCTCAAAACAAGTCATGCAGGCACAGATCCCGGCTTGTTTTAGAGGCTTGCTCTGCATGTGTAATCTATCAGTGCTGCAGACACGAACTTAGAGGAAGAATTTGAAAATCATCCAGTTCCTGAAATAATTGACCGCTGTGTGGTTATTCTCAAACATGTCCAATAAGCAATTACTGTTCTATGGGCTATTCCGAGGTTCTGGATTACTCGATGTATCAGTGGTTTTTGTCAACATACTTTACCTTAAAAGACTTAATTTGCATTTTCACAGAGTTCTATCTCATAAATATTCTAAACAGTTGGGTGCTGGGATTAAATATAGAGTGTGAACCTGAAATGAGTTCAGTTGCAGTTATGTTTTCTTACAAATGTTGTTTTGGGAGGGTCATGTGTGGCTGACAAAGGTTCTACTTAATAAAAGTGTCAAAAGCTTTTAATATGTAAACTAATATATAATAATTAGTTACGTTGCATGGAGTATAACTGTTACACAGCCTGGAGGTGAGGGGGGGACCCTTAAATTGGAGATTTTGTGACCCCTGAGCTTGCCACTAGTCCTACACGCATGAAGAAAATATCACTCTGTTCTTCTTGAAGCAAAGCAAAGGGGACAGGAGGGCAGAGCTGCCTTTCTGGGCCTGCTTAGAAATTTGCTATGGGATCTAGAGGTGCCTAGTTCTACCCCTGCATATACAACACATATGCATTAATCATTTTCTGAATTTTATTTTAGGGAAAAAAAATGTTGTATTCTATTAAAAAAATGGATAGAATCCTTCATCAGCTTTGAAAATGATTAAACATAACTTTGCTTTGGGAATTTGGGGGCGTAGAAACAAATATGTGAGCTGGATCCCATGATTTGCTCACATCCTAGTAGGTGTGTCACACTGCTGCCAAATTCTACAGATTATCTTGCAAAGTATTGGAGGAGTTTCCATTCCTTTACCTGGCACTATTCAGTACTGTAGCTGACTTCTAGGTAAAATATTTGTCATAAAAGTTACTCTATGTAGTCGAGGGACCAACAATTAACAAGCATACATATATAAATAAAAGGTACATCTCAATATGTATGCATAAATTCAGCCTACAATTTGACGTATATTTTCACCACCCAGTTGCTGCACTTGAGCTTAACTGTAAAGGCACCAAAATGTTGTACACACGATTTAAGCCACATTGCTGGGATGATCAGAGAGGACATGAAAGAAAGGAGGAAAAGACCTTCTGGCGTGTGACATGTCTGCCTGTCTATACGTGAGGCAATTAAGCACAAGATGAACATGAAGACTTTTTAAATATCTAGGACAAACTGAGCAGTTACAATTTACATGTAATAAAGAGGTGTGAATGACTTAATATTCTCTGCTGTATACAATTTACAATTTGCTGTATACAATGCAAAAAAAATAATTATTAAATTAGTCGAGTAAGTTATAAGCTATCCAACTGCATGTAGGTACTGCATAGTATATACACCAGGGGCCAGATTTACTAAGCTGTGGGTTTGGAAAAGTGGAGATGATGCCTGTAGCAACCAATCAGATTCTTTTTACATACTAGAGAATGTCAGCTAAAATCTGATTGGTTGCTATGGCCAACATTTCCACTTTTCCAAACCCGCAGCTTGGTAAATCTGGCCACAGATGTTTATGTTGTTGATTTCAATAATTATTTTAACTTTTTTTTGTAACCCATTTAAAGGCTACCATATGTGCATTAACACAATGAATAATGTAACTTGTAGCATCGCCATTTAAGCAGTTAACATACCTCACAATTCAAAATGTGTACTTCAGAGATGTAAAGAAGTATTACTGTTGGTATTTAAAGTATTTAAAAGCAATCTATAATATTGTCACATAAATAATTGATTATATTCTCCTTAGAGCATAAGTCATTCAGTTCCTGTCATTGCCATGAACACTGTCAAAGTTTAAAGAGCTCTGAAGAGACCCAACAGATATTGAGGAACTTCATGACCTCTTTACAAAGGAGTCATGCTGTGTCGGTTTTATTTTTGCATTACTTACACTGTAGCCAGTGAATGAACCTTGTG
Organism: Limnodynastes dumerilii; assembly: GCA_011038615.1. Taxonomy (NCBI): domain Eukaryota; kingdom Metazoa; phylum Chordata; class Amphibia; order Anura; family Limnodynastidae; genus Limnodynastes; species Limnodynastes dumerilii. The sequence continues at coordinate 509,737 of WWET01000191.1, read as the reverse complement.
GTTTTAGTAGCCAGTTAATTGGAGGACAGGGTAGTTCAAATGGCTCACATTTCTCTTGTAAGTTATATTTTCTAATATAATGATACAGTATTTTCAAAGAACCGGAAAATGTGTATTGTGGTTGCTTTATATTGTTTGAAACAAATTTCTCTCTCTCTACATTTATTTATCAAATATGAACAGTAGTCTAACCAATGTAATAAAAATACCAGACTTGGGGTACGCTTACTATTACTGTTATTTTTTTTCCTAATAACAGTACAGCTATTAGGAGTGAATGAATCTGTACAGAAACATGTTCATTTTGTGAAGAGAGATTATTTTATGGCTGGGAGTTAGGCTTGGAGCCATAATGTCATGTACAATAAGGCTCCATACAGAGGCGGAACTAGCTAGTTGTGGGCCCAGGTACAATAAATATGCTTTGGCCTTGATAATATTCCAGGTAACACGGTGGGGAGCTTCGGTAGTGTGGTGATGACGGCTGTGGGCGCTTGTCTCAGCTTAGGCCCTGGTGCCACTGCACCTGTTTTATTAATGGTAGTTCCGTCCCTGGTCCCACCCACATCCAAATTTGTTCCGCCCCAGAAATAAGGCAAAACAGTTCCCATGTACTGTATGTATTACAACTGAAATGTTAGCCAGTCTGGGTTTTTATTAATAAATACTAATTTGATCAATGCCAATTTTGCCCCATAGCAAGTTTGAATGTCCAGCAGATTGGAGTTGTGAAGCCAAACTGATGGTGACCACTATGAACAAATTATATAAATAAAGCAGGGTTGCCGACTCTCCTGAAATATCCGGAAGACTCATGAAATTCATGGTGTGGAGTATCCCGGGAGAGCCTGCTAATTCAAAGCAAGTCCTGGCCCCAGCCTTTCATAGTAATCCCAAGGGTTACTAGGGATGGGCGGGACTGGATGATGTGATTTTCATCACCAAGCCCCGCCCACCCCTGGAACACTATGAATGACAGTAATGATTGACAGGAGGCAGGGCTTAATGACATAGGGGTAGATCCAGACCTATGTTTTCTTTCCGTTTCATCACGTAGCGTATTTATGCTATGGTAATTACTGTGCACTCTCCTAGGCACTCCCCTCAGTCGTACGTACTTTTGCTGTTTTACGCTTTTCAAACCTACAAAGCGTAACTCCTGTTGGCTGTAATGGCTGCATGTACTTACGCTCCTAAGCACGCCCATACTGTACAATTTAAATGCCTCACCCCACCTACGAAGCATAATTACGAGTGTCATAAGGCTGGCATGCCCCTGCGTCCGTAGTTACGCTCTTGATACTAGGATGTTACGTACGTTGAGATTTATGTGCCGTAACATCTGCCACGCGCATGTGCAGTACATACATAATAGCGTTTTTACGTCTCCGGCTAGCATAAATATGCTAGCGGACGTAGCTCTGGATCAGGGCCATGATTTGTAAAAATTGTGTCTTTAAGCCCCGCCCCAATATCTACATCTATTTCTTCCCTTTGCGATCTCCCAGAGGGATAAAATAGAAAGTAGAGATCCCTGAAATAAAATAACACAATTATCACTCCCTATAATACATTTTTACCACTTTCTATGAAGTGCAAATGCAAAATGCTAATTCTACCATATTAGGTAATTAAACGTTATAGTCTCTATTTAATAGGCAGGCAATTGTGCAAAAAACTGTTTAACTTTCTAAATTATATTTAACAGATTAAGTGGTCAAGCATCTGTTTATCCAGAGTTAGTCATATGTAGCTACCAAATATATATTAAATTATGACCTGTTGTCAGATCAGATGAAAATCTTTAACAAGCTCTCTGGACCGTATTTACACATACGTTTTTGCAGTGGATTGCGTACATATATTTAGGAGCGGATTAACTGCGCATGTGTAGTAACGTTTTCCACGCACACGTAGTAAATATGGATCTCTGAATCCGGTCCTTTATAGGATCATGGCACAAAGCTTTTCCTGTTTAATCATTTGTTTCCATAGACTATTGAGAAATGATCAGGTCCTAGCACTAAAGCATCTGTAATTACATTCTAGTGAACATCTACAACAACTGAAGGACACAATGGGCCGGATCCAGAGCTACGTTTCAAAGCGTAGCGTATTTACGCTATGGTAATTACTGTGCACTCCCCTCGGTCGTACGTACTTCTGCCGTTTTACACTTTCCAAACCCTACCTTAACTTTTCAAAGCGTAACTCCTGTTGGTCGTAATGGCTGCATGTACTTACTCGCCTAAGCACGACCATACTGTATGATCTAAATTCCTCCCGCAGGCTCCAAAGTGTAATTATGGGTGTCGTATGTCTGGCACGCCCCTTCGTTCATAGATACACTGTTGATACTAGGAGTGGACGTATGTACAGAGTTCCGTGAAGTAACATCTGCTGCGTGCATGTGCAGTACATGCAAAATAGCGTTTTTATGACTGCGGCTAGCATAAATATGCTAGCGGAGGTAGCTAAGGATCTGGCCCAATGTGATGGTCATTCCTAGTAGCATCACAGGGACCTATATATGATGAGGTGATCGGTTCAAAATTAAATGTGTTGCTGGGTATTTACTTTTTAAAACGCATAATCTTGTTTGTAATTAATATGTATTACAAAGAAAACTGACTAAATTAAAGATTCACTGCTTCAAAGGAACAATAAATATCTCTTTTTGCAATAAATATGTAAATATAGCCAAGTGTACTATTTGGATAAATATACAGGGCCTGATCCAGAGTTAAGAGCAATTTCCACACGTCTGCATGTAAGAAGCTAGTGCACTCCCATGACACTCCCCTCTCATTGGACAGATTTTAGATGACTTATATGTCTATAACCCCGTCGCAAATGTTCCGCATGGATCTTTGTGCGTACGGAATGTTCTGACATACGGAAATGCCTAATTCTGCCCATACTGTACAATTTAAATGTCTCCCCCGGCCTACAATGCATATACTCGAATGCACAAAGAGCTATCACACCCTAACTTATGGAATTGTAGAGTTCCGATGCATAACATCTATGTGCGACGAGCTCTCAAAGACAGACTTACGCACACTGCTTGCGCAAGTGGCTGACGTTATCAATTCTGGATCTGGTCCATAATTATCCATTTATTTTTAGCCTAAAGTCATCTGACCACCTGCTACAGCTTCTCTACTGAAGGGAATACAAGGAGTTATCCAGCAGCCAGTTTTGGCTTCCATTCTGTTTGTATGAGACCTCAGGATTAGAGTCCAGTTCAGCATACAACTTGGGATCTAAAAGTTTGCAATCTATTTCACATTGGTGGACTTGTTACTCTTGAATTACAATGACATGGCCTTTGTTGACAGGTTGTATGAATATGGTGTTGTCTATACTCAGATCACTGCATAAAAGCTTTGAAATATATTGATTAGCGTTTGTAGAATTTATACTCGATTATAATAGCCATGTAAACTTTTTATTGATGAATTGTATGATGTTGGGTAAAAAGGCATATATAGGTTTGAATGTCATATGTTCCATAGTAGAGATATTGGGCCGGATTCACAGCCCCAGACGTATTGCACATACGTCCTTAATTTACTGATAATACGCATGCGTAGTAACTATTTTACGTAAACTACATATAGTTTAATTACGTAAATTGCGTATATGCGGTCTTTAAGACTGCCTATACGCAATCTACATAACAAAACGATACATAGTTTACGTAAAATAGTTACTATGCATGCGTAGTAGCTATTATAGGTAAATTAAGCACATATTAAAACTGCTTAATTTAAACTTTAATTTAAACTGCTGGTGAAACTTTAAACTGCTGGGGAAACTTGCTTAAGTAAAGGCGGAAAGCAGTTATGAGGACTGCACCCTGCCTTAAGTATTCTGCAGGGAAACCCTTCTATGTGGAATACTGGATTGTACCTAAGGACTTAGCAAAAACCTTACTGTACAATTTCAGTACCTATGCCCAGCTAAGATGCGTATCTGGTGAGTGGGCAAGTCTCCCTTGTGAAGACTGAATTATGCAGCATGGAGCTGCTGCATACCAATGCGTTTGTGTTTGGGTCTGGATACATTGTAGGTACAGTATGCTTTATATGCATGCACTTATTTCAATATATACAGCAGGGTTGGCGACTTTTAAAAGCTTCCCTCCAGGAGATCCCAGAGGGAAGGCATAGATGCATGCAAGGGGCGGGGCTTAATGGTGCGATTTATGCACATTTGTGTAATCAAGTCCCTCCCTGTCCCTAGCAGCACTAGTAAACTAGTATTGCCAGGCAGGGGGACAGGACTTAAGGCTGTGGTTTCATGGACACCACGAGCCTCAAGTCTTTTGCGGGAGATTTGCTAGCTCTCCCGGGATACCGGCAGAACTTCCCTGAATTTCGGGAGTCTCCCGGACATTCCGGGAGAGTCGACAACTATGACATACAGTGCCTTCATTTTGTGGACAAGCCTGGTTCAGGCCCTATATGCCTGTGTCTCTGATTCCATAAACAAATACAGCAAATTGTGTATGACCACATTACAGCCAAGCAGGGGAGTAGCGAAGGTGGAGCTGGTGGAGCTTGTGCTCCAGGTACTGGCAGACCAAAGGGATGCTGTAGGGCACAGCCAAGTGCCTTCTCCAGATCTCAAATATACTAGTATTACATGTGGGATAATATTAGGGTATATAATGTACAAGTGAGGAATATTGTGGGTCTGATGACACATATTGTAATATAGGTGGGGTATATTAGGGGTTCTGGGAATGGTGCTCTATATACTATATATATAGTGTGCCATTCCCAAACCCTAATATAAACTACCTATTATAGTATTATAACGTGTAATGGAGAAGGGGGATGGTAGGAAGAGAGATGTGCAATGTAAATGGGACAAGGAGGGAGATATGTAAATGTAAGGGGGGTAAAAAAGCAGTATGTCATGGGGGTTGGGGAGACCAAAAAGCAGATGTGTTAACAGAGTGAGGGAGATATATAGGGGGTAGATGTGTTATGGCGGTTATCTTCATTTTCTTCACTGACTTTCAGTGCGGTAAAAGTCATGAGGCAGGAAGAAATTTTAGTTCCAGATGCAAAAAGGAAAAATTGTGCCCCCTGACTCTGAATTCCAAGCCAATTTAACCATAAACATTAACTCACTGGTGCTCCCTTAAAATTTGCGCCCTGAGCAGCTGCCCCTAGCGTACACCCCTAGTTAAGGCCCTGCCCAACAGTCAATATTAATTTTAACAAAAACAACACTTCCTTTTACTCAACAAATGTTAAGGAACATGCTCTCTCCACTCCCTGGCTCACTGCACTATGGGAGGACAGGATTGGGGGAGCCATAGCATTCACTCGCTTCAGGGGCCCTTAATCCCCTCTGCAGCCATGCACAATGCAGCTAACAGTATAGTAATGAGTGAAATTAGCCTTATATAAAATATAGCATGGTTGCCAGGAGATCCCGGAGAAAAGCTAGCGACACATGCGGGGGGTGGGGCTTAATGACGCGAGTTATGCAAATTGCGTCATTAGGCTCCGCCCCCTGGCTCATCCAACAGTCAATATTAATTTTAACAAAAACAACACTTCCTTTTACTCAACAAATGTTAAGGAACATGCTCTCTCCACTCCCTGGCTCACTGCATTATGGGGGGACACGATTGGGGGAGCCATAGCATTCACTCGCTTCGGGTGCCCTTAATCCGTACTACACCTCTGCAGCCATGCACAATGCAGCTAACAGTACAGCAATGAGTGAAATTAGCCTTATATAAAATACAGGTATTATTTTATTTATTTATTTTATTTATTTATTTTAAGCTAACACACATCACTATGCTTAAGCAGTATTGCATACCTTTAGTGAAGTTTTAACTTTAGTGAGGTTTTACTTTAGTTAAAATTTGGAATTTTAAATGCCACTGCAATGGTGCTGTATAGATTAATTGTTGCCTGTCAGCAGTGTCCTAGACTTATACAAGCCCCGTGGCTTGTGCAAATATTTACCTGTAAACTACTTACAACTGTAGTGTAGGCAATGGAATGACTTGCATGAGCATGCCCTATTGTACTGACTACATTTCTTCACTCCTTCCCTCCTATGGAAATGCCATACAAATGAAAGGTGTCACAGTGAGTTGCATGTGAGCCTAGCTCAGTTTTAGAGACACTTTAACATAACAAAAACAGCAAACAGTCAACAAAGGGTGAGAACATAATTTTGGCTGTTAATACGCACTGCACCAACACTCTTATGACGTTATACAAGAACTGATTAAAACTATGCCAAAGTACTTCAATTTATAACCTTAACTTTATACGCACGGTGGGTGGGGTTCTTATTTAACTTACACAGTAATGGCTGGGATTAGCAATTACTTATGATTGTCTTGTCCACATGTTTACACTTACGTGCTAACAAGATAAGGTAGGTTTATGGACATGTAAGTGTTCTTAGTTCTGTACATGAATGGGGGAGTTCCCAATCTATTCACATATGGAATTCACAATTATACCAGAATCTAGTCCCATATATGTTTATGTATGTAGTATGGGGTAGGTGGGAATTTGATGTTGCAGATGTTGCCCAGAGCAACCAATTAGATTCTAGCTTTCATTTTATAGTATGTAATAGGAAAGTGAGAGCTAGAATGTGATTGGTGGCTATGGGTAACATCTCCACTTTTCTTTTCCCGAAACTTAGTAAATCTGGCCCTAGGTTTTTGAATACTAAATTCACAACAACACCACTGGATATAAGGACATCTGCTCAACAGTGACACCCACTAGATGATTCTTCTTCACTTATGACACTTCCAGTCTCAACTATGACACCTTATCTACACTTCCACGCCATGGATGGATGAGTACTATACTTTATGTTAGGGTTAGGATTAGTGTTAGGCTGTGGTTAGGGTTAGATTTAGTGTAAGGGTTAGTCTGCGGTTATGGTTAGGTTTAGGGTTAGGCTGCAGTTAGGTTTAGAGTTAGCAGTGATGCACTTCTGCATTGTGCAAGGTTGCATAACGTGCAGTCTTGCACAATGAAACAGTACTCAATGACAGAGCTCATAAGGCCTTGTATGCCTTAGCAATTGTACATTCCTGTCATAATTCCTGACTGGAAAACTTCCTGTCTCTCAAATGAATCTTACATGAGTGTATGTTTGAATTAAAATGGACATCTGGCCACCATAGGTTAGCACCAAATAAATGAACTGTCTTTAGACTGTCATCACCGGTGTACTTGAATTCCAATGATTAGTCTGCCTATGGTGGGTCATCAAAGGTCAAGAATTATGTTACTGTGTACTTGCTACAAAATGCCTGACGCTTATGTCAATAAACACCAAAGTGCGAATTTCCTATGCTAGGGTTAATTTCTATTTATTTGAATATAACCATGCTTGACAACAGTTGACAGCTACTGTCACTGAAATAATTGCAGTATATGAATCTTCATTTTAACCTGTGCTGGAAGAAATTATTATGTTTTGGAACAGATAGGAATAGTATTAAGAGCTTTTATATTCCTGTTTTAGCAGCACTATTAAATTATGTATCATAATGTATTCACAACTAAGCAATGAATAAACATTTAAAAAGAATTTTGGATGTTGAAGTAAGAATTTATTTAGACAAAATGTTTTAGAGCTGCATGTAAAAAATTATTTTGATAAAGTACAGATTTATTTTATTTAAATATTGGTTGAGTCAAATAAAATTAAAAGTTAGGAAACAAATGAAATACAATGCAACTAAAAAAATCGTGTAACAATTAAACATCTTAAACAGCTTTATTTTTCTTTAGCAATTATTTAACAAAAAAAGCACCCTAGCAAAAGTTTTATGTACTGTAAACTTCTCCCTGTAGAAAGTCTGTGCAAACACTGGAAAACACTGGAAAAATAGAGAACTAATACCCATTTATATTCGAAACCAATTGCTGAAATACTTTGCTTAAATGTAAATTCATAAATTTAGTTACCACTGAGCTTTATATGGCAACAACGTAGAAGTTCTGATTAGAGATTAGTAATTTTTTTAAACATTTACTAAATAATTACCTCTATGTGTGGTCACAAACGAAAATGTGAAACTAAGATGAACATGCTACACATTTATGTTAAGGACATGATTCAAGGGGCCTGATCCAGACCTACGCCGACGCGCTCTGCTTACTAAAGCACAGCGTATCGGCGTTCACTTATCCCGACACTCCCCCTGTGCGGGCGTATGGCCCCTTCCTTATGCCGGCTAAAGGCTACCCTAACTTCAGCCGGCCTAAG
>WWET01000191.1:479041-494709 GCA_011038615.1 Limnodynastes dumerilii | reverse complement strand
TATATACCTCTGAGTCCTCAGGGGAAAGATCACAATGTGTACTGTAAGACAAACAGACGCATATAAATACCCTTACCTAAACGAAAGATTGTCTCCAGCTGGAGCCGTGAATGTCCTCCTGGAACGCACGCCTCCCGACTCTGGAACACACACAGCATCCGGCTCGGCTGAATCACGGGTCCAACGTCACTTCCGCTAGGTTCCGTCAGTGCACTCAATGAATGAATCTTCCCTTAAGAAAGCCCGTTTCAGGTGAAACACGTGTTGGGGTTGGAGGAGGACCGAGGTGCACCTTGGTTCCCTCAATTTTATATTTTCTTTATCCAATTGCTACTTGTATCTGTTCTCCTGCATACTGTTGTTCACATATATATGACTATCTTATTCAGTTGTGACATCTTTTGCCTTTATACACAACTTACCTTTATGTATCTAGCTGATCGGGGCACTTCCAGTGAGCACAGGGTCAGATATACCCCTCCTGTGGGGCGAAGTTCCACCGTGAGGTGGCAGGCACTGCGATAGGTTAAGGGGGTATTTACTGTAGCATAGGGAGGTTTTCAGCACACTTTATGATTATTTAATATCCCACAATTGAATTCTGGCAAATGGGGGTCTTACCATGATTAGCAGAACCTCCATTATACTGAATTGATTCATATTATTTTTCTTTCTATATGTTTCTTTTTTTTCCCTTGCCTCCATGGTTACAACCTGTCATTATCATTGTTTCTAACGACCAAGTTTACCATCATAGTAGTTTTTGGTTTTGGTGATAGGTTTTATTTTTATTTCGAAATTTTATTTAAAAAATTGAAATATTAAAAGTTATGTTTTATTTTTTAACATGTTGGAGCTTACAAACATTAGATATTCAATGACTGATGTATTAAGGTGTGCGCTAAAGATAATCTACTTGTCCTATTCTATATAAGTTTTTTCTCTTTTTTGTGCACTCAATGAATGCCTGGCGTTACCATGGAAATGACTGTGTCCCGCGATGCAGTCAGCTGGAGCCGCCGCGTCCAGAATAGAGAGGCAGGGCCAGCCTGTATGGACAGGGGAGGCAGCTAGAGAGTAACACAAACCTATAAAAAAAGTGTAAACAATTTATTAAACATTATTATGCATAATCAAGAGTAATATAACCTAACAGCCGGCAGGCAAATGTATTAATGAATTAATTTAGCTTACTTCTGAAGGAGTAATAAACCCTTATTGCCACCTCGTCTAAGGGGTGGAATTTGAAAGATAGGCATACATTTCAAATCATTTAATCTATGGCCCATTTCAACAAAATGTTTGGCTACAGGTGGCATTTTACTATCCACTGTTATTAAAGCTTTTTTAATGGAGGATTGGTGGAGAGCCATCCTCTCCTTTAGCATGCGCACCGTTTTGCCCACATATATTTTAGGGCAAGGACATTGGATTATATAAACAAGGGCATCTCCCTGGAACAGAAGTCCTTACTGTGAACACTTGGCAGCTGCAACCACTTGACGCGTTTCGGAGGAGATTCCTTTTTCAAAAGTGATTGGCGTGTTACTTCCAAGTCTATTTATAGTGTTTGTTCAGCTGCACGAACGCTATGAATAGACAGTGAGATGGTATAGACTTTGTAATAGTATGGGCAGTGCAATAATATGGGCAAAGTGATAATATGAACAGTGCAATGGTATGGGCAATGTGATAGTATAGGCAGTGAGATGGTATGGACTGTGAATAATATGGGAAGTGTGATAGTTGAATGCTTCAGTGACAGTGCTGGGACCCACTTTATTGCTTTTTAATTTAGTGTGTGAGTGATAGCATTTGCAGTGTGTGAGTGATAGTATGGGTTGTGTGTCAGTGATAACATGGGCAGTGTGAGAGTGATAGTTTGGCTGGTGTGTGAGTAATAATATGATGGTATGGGCAGTGTGATGGTATGGGTAGTGTGATAGTATGGGCATTAAGATGGTATGGGCAGTGAGATGGTTTAGACTATGTAATAGTATGGGCAGTGCGATAATATGGGCAGAGTAATAATATGAGCAGTGCAATGGCATGGGCAATGTGATAGTATGGGCAATAAGGTGGTATCGACTGTGTAATAATATGGGCAGTGTGATTATATGTTCTGAGTGATAATATAAGCAGTGTGATGGTATGGGCAATGTGATAGTATGGACAGTGCGATGGTATGGGCTGTGCGATTGCTAGTATGGCAGTGTTATAGTGATAAATAGGACAGTGGGCAGTGGTATAGATAGTAAGAGCAGTGGCAGAGTGGCTTACTTAATATAAGAAAAAATACAGCGCTATATCAAATTTAAAAAAAACAAACATTTTTTTATTCAGGTAGGTTCTGATGAAATTCCTACTGTATGTTCTCTTGCCTATATATATATATATATATATATATATATATATGTATAAATAATGATCCAAAACCTCAGTAGGATACCTTATATCAATACACGCATGATGTAAGCATAAAAAAATAAAATAAAGGCAAAATGAAGCACGGAATATTAAATTGCAATAGTAAAAAATACATAAAAATGTATGAGTAGATAATTTTGCAGGCAATGGTCAGTGCAATATTGCTATAAAGTCAATATGAAGCCAAATAAGTAAATAAATTAATAAATGGAATCCAAAAATATATAAGTAAATAAATGAAAGTCTAAATGTGAGTCCTTAAATAGGTCCCAATTAGAGTTTAATGGAGTTATATTGCACTGACCGTTCGCTGCTAAATTATTTACTCATGTATTTTCAACTATTGCATTTTAATACTCCATGCTTCATTTTGCCTTCTTTTTATTTAGTTTTTTAGGCTGATATTATACGTTTATTAAGGTATGTTAGTGAGGTTTTAGTTAATTTTTTAATATATATATTTATATTTTTTTTTCTTCTGGACCATTTGATATATTTATTATTATTTTGGATAGATTATAAGTAATTTATAACCTTATCATTTTAGATGATCAATTTCCACACAGAACATTCCCCCTCCTACATTTTTTTCTATTTGTTTCCTCTAGAGGTTTGGTAGATATCTCCATGGTAGGGGAGAATTGCTGCAGTGACAGCACTGAAATTCTCTTTATTGCTTTTTCATTTAGTGTGTGAGTGATAGTATGGGCAGTGTGTGAGTAATAGTATGGGTAGTGTGTGAATGATAGTATACGTAGTGTGTGAGTGATAGTATAGGCAGCGTATAAGTGATAATATGGGTAGTGTGTAAGTGATAATATGGGCAGTATGTGAGAGATAGTATGGACAGAGGGTAAGTAATAGAATGGGCAGTCTGTGAGTGATAGTATGGGCATTAAGATGGTATGTAATAGTTGGGCAGTGTAATAATATGGGCAAAGTGATAATATGAACAGTGCAATGGTATGGGCAATGTGATAGTATAGGCAGTGAGATGGTATGGACTGTGAATAATATGGGAAGTGTGATAGTTGAATGCTGCAGTGACAGCGCTGGGACCCACTTTATTGCTTTTTCATTTAGTGTGTGAGTGATAGCATTTTTAGTGTGTGAGTGATAGTATGGGTTGTGTGTGAGTGATAATATGGGCAGTGTGAGAGTGGTAGTTTGGGCGGTGTGTGAGTGTTAATATGGGCAGTGTGAGTGATTATATGGACAGTGTGTGAGTGATAGTATGGGCAGTGTGTGAGTGATAGTATGTGTAGTGTGTGAATGTATGTGTGTGTGATAGTATGGGCATTGTGTGATGGTATGGTCAGTGAGATGGTATGGACAGAGTAATAATATGGGCAGAGAGATGGTATGAGCAGAGCGATGGTTTGGACAGAATGATGGTATGGGCAGTGTGATGGTATGGGCAGTGTTATAGTATGGGCATTAAGATGGTATGGGCAGTGAGATGGTTTAGACTATGTAATAGTATGGGCAGTGTGATAATATGGGCAGAGTGATAATACGAGCAGTGCAATGGCATGGGCAATGTGATAGTATGGGCAGAAAGGGGCTATGGATTATATAATAATATGGGCAGTGTTATAATATGTTCTGAGTGATAATATAAGCAGTGTGATGGTATGGGCAATGTGATAGTATGGACAGTGCGATGGTATGGCCTGTGTGATTGCTAGTATGACAGTGTTATAGTGATAAATAGGATGGGCAGTGAGAAAGTGGCAGAGTGGCTTACTTAATATGTTACATTATGCGACTTACTTAATGTTACATTATATATAAGTTAGATTGTGCAACTTAATATATTACATTGAGATATATTATTTAGTACCTTAATTGGCTGTACAAAGCGATTGTCAGGCCTCATACATTCTCTGATATAACACCATAGTAATGACAGGATACTTATGATGATTAAAGGTATGTGCAGCGCGAAAAAGGGAAAAAGAATTAATATTTCAAGGTGAATAACTTGCTGTATAAAAGGCGTGAAAGAATGATGGTACACCAGAGCATTTTAGCTGATATTTCACATTACTAAAGCAAATACGATAATATTAGAGGAGAATAACTGAAAGGTTTAGGCCACAGAAAATATATATAAAAATAGATGAGAGTATCAAAGGTAATCCCTAATCAGCTAAAGCAGGTGTCTAGCTTCTAAATCAAATTTAGGTCAGAAGACCACATTTAAAGTTTAGCCTATGTGGTGGTTATAGTTTACTGAACTGCAATTGTTACTGCGGTTAAAACCCACAGATAACAAAATATTTCTGTCTATGGAAAAACGCACACTCATAGGAAGTTCAAGGCCAGCGTTAAGGTTCTGAGGAACAGGAGGCCTGTGAAATAAAGAAATTCAAAGAAGAGTGTAGGAGCACACGCTTAGTAAGAAGTGGCACTCTGTGTGGTCCTGTCAATATGCATAATGTTCTAAATAAAAATAAAACATTAAGGAATAAAGCACAAAATAAAACAAGATTTAAAAAATAAACTTACAAATAATAATCTACATTTTCCATACACAATTAATAATAACGATAAACTATTGGAACAATAAGACTGATCATAAGAATGATTGGCATTACTTGCAAGGTAGATAAAATTTACACAACTTCTGGTACATGATGTTCTTCCATTAATCACCATAGATCAGTCACTCTACTTCTGAAATGAAAGAGAATGCTTTTTGGCAGCAAATCATGTGTGTCTGTGTAAACAGATAGAAAATTTGTAACTCTATTTAGTGTGACTGTTATAGTCGCATCACATCATCATGTAGATTTTACACCTTCCCACACGGAACTTGCCACAAAGGTGCAATTAAAGTGGTACAGCCCATAGGCCTTGCCACCTTCTGATTCACACTTGCTTAGTTTGGAAGCAGTCTTGTGGAAATCTTAGTTTTCCGATTTGTCTAAAGTTTCTGGTGTGTCTCTGTAACTATAGTGTTGCATTTTGTTAACATTGCAGCTAGAATATGCTGTGCACACAGTCTACCATTGTGTATTGGCAAAATTAATGAGATGCAGTAAGTAAGTACAGTAAGTAAGTAAGTACATAATCATTCTTTCTATAGAGTGAAAGAATCCCTCTGCATAATAACAGCACATGCAGGACAGCTCAAAGCAAGTCTGGATTGTGATACAAAGTTTAGTGATGGGATGAGACATTAGAAAAGAGTTTTCCTTAATTATCTGAGACAAGCAAGATAAGGTATATACCTTCTGAGTATGGTACTGAGGAGGTATATACCTCAAGTATATTTTAGCAGGATAGCAATCTGTAGGACAGCAGTATAGCTTGCCAAAAAGTGTATGAATTTGTAAATTATGGGACAATGACAGCAAAAATAATATTATAGAGAAAAAAGGATGACCCCAAACACCATTTCATTAAAAAAAGCAGCATAACATTTGTAGGTCAGTCCATTACGTGACATGTGTGGAAGGATTAGAGAAATTCACAAATATTCCATTATAAGGTAATGATACACATACTGTACATGGCACACTATATCATAAAATGCATAAATCAGCTAAGTAATCTATTAATGAAAAACTTACCAATATGTAAGCATTTTGACCTAGCCATAGCTAACATATTTTATAAGAATGATCACAGCATGAATAACTTAGCACCCGTTAAAAGAGGTATGTGTAACCTCAGATATAATGTGAAACAGAGACATATGATAAACTGGAACATCTGCAGCAATAAATGTTTTTATGAGACTCTGCAATTGATTCATCCTCATCTATATACACTCTTCAGATAAAATATATGCCCAGAAACCCGGATATTAAAGAACAACTGTTTTAAATTATTTAATTCAGAGAAACATGGCAAGAATCCGCTCTGTGATGGTGCAATGTCAAATGCTGACAGTTCTTTACATGATACATTGATAGTTCAAACATTGAAGCATATGTACATTATTTGCTCCAGTAAGGTTACCCAGGATGATCTACAATGTACATTCAAACTCCTCTATTGTTTCAAGGTGAGCAAGAAAAGGATCCCAAGTATCTCAAGAACACGCTCATTTCAGTAACAAATGTTCTTAGTGGTGAATCAGAAGAGGCAAAAGACAGATATTAACCATAATCCATCAAATGTATAATTTGTTGTAAGTGCTAGATCAGAGATATATGAAAGTGACATGTTTTCAGTAATACATAGCAGAAATGGGTCGTCTTTCTTCGTGTGAGTTCTCCATGCTTTCAGAATGTTATATATTAGACACATTTTAAATACATATGCACTAAACAAACTACTTACAGTACATTTATCAAAGGATCATACATTCCAAACTGAACATACTGTCCCAGGACACAGTGTTTGTCTCATGTTTACCTGGTGTACCAAAATACTTAGGGATAGATTTACTATGGAAAAGTAAAAGTGGAGATGTTACCCCTATTAACCAATCACATTCTAGCTGACATTCTCTAGTATGTAATAGGAAAGTGAGAGCTAGAATCTGATTCATTGCTAGGGGCAAAATCTCCAGGTATCCTTTTCCACGGTTTAGTAAATCTAGCCCATATTTTTTAACCAAATAATGGGCTCTATTTACAAAGATCATTTTCATGCAATAGTGACAGTTTTGAAGTGAAAACTAGCACTATTGTATAAAAAAATGAACTTTTTCATATTTACAAAATGCCTGAGCAGAGTTTTACACTCCACTCATGGCGTAAAAATAACGGCATCTCAGGCTGGCAATATGGGTAAGTAATCCCACTTTTCCTTTTTTGCAATTTAGTAAATCTATCCCCAGATGTTAAACAGCAATTGATTTTGTGTTGAAAAATTCTACTGGAGAATTGCTTATTTTGCTGCTTAATTTGATAACTTTAGTCACCAATAATGTGCAAGAGAGGAATGCTACTGGGTAAAATCTTAGGGGGAAAATATGATGGTTAGAATAAAATTGCCCAAATTGCTTTTGAATTCCTTAGATAGATTAGCACAATATGGATGGAAAGAGCGTCCTAAAAAGTAGTACTGTAATAAAAATATTCTTTTAAGTAAACCCACCAGCTATTTGATAAATTAATGCTAAATGGAAAAATTATGCTAAAATAGGTTCCAGTTGAGAGGCATGCAGCTGTAATACTTGCACCATTATAAATTAATAGTATTCCCAGCAGCCAAGTTCATACAGATTTTATTAAGTTAAATATAGGTATCTATAGAATGCAACAATGAAACAGCACTAACTATAAACCTAATCTCTCAGGCTCACTAGCAGGTCAAGACATTTGCATAGCGATGGGAATTTGAGCTAAAGCTAATTTGCCCCTGTGAATAGAGTTTATTATAAAGCCTGTGTTATTGTAAAAGGATAGTGTTTTTACTACTGGTGTGCTCCCTGTCCTGCAAAGGTCTACTTACTTTATTTAACAACTCTTTAAGAAGGCCCTTTGGACATAATTATCCATTTTCAGAAAGACATTTTATAAATAATGAAGTCAGGTTAACTTCATTTTAGACACAGACCTTTAGTAGGCCCTTAAGTGGCAATTAGAACTTGATATTAAACTATTGTAAAAGTATAAACTGAGAACATTAAGTTCAAACACCACATTGAAACAAAGCAGAGTGTGGATAAAAGAATAGAGGGCAAAATAAAAATGTGTTTGGTTTTCACATTTGACTGACAGTCTGGAAAACATTGATGATTTTCTTCCGCTACCCAAACTGCAACTTTCCATTGATCCATACAGTCAGGGTCACCCTTCTTTCTTCTGGTGTCAGTTAAGGCTGTTTTCTTTCTAGTCAGCTGAGTATCACCATCCTGATCATTGTTTGTGTTTGTTTCAAATTTCCTCTCTCCCATTTTTGACTCATAGACCTATTGATCTATTTATTGTACACTGTAGAAACCTAAGCAGTACATGTAGTAATGCAATGTGTTGCATACACTGATGAATAAAAGAGCAAAGTATATCAAAGCAAACTGAAAAGCTACCATAAATGTATAAGCACCCATTCCATAAAATCCATTTTACAGTGCAATCCATCCTTAACATATTTCAGGATTGCCGACTTTTTAAAGCTTCCCTCCGGGAGAACCCTCCATGCTCACATCCAAGCATTTAGACCAAAAGATTTAAAAACCCAAAGATACCTTATATAGGAAAACATAGCAACTTACATAGCAATAAACCTGCCAACATATAAAATAAAAATTAGGAGTTAGGAACGTAGATTAACTCCATGCAGTCTTTAAATACTGCATGGGGTAGTTTAGTAGGAAAGAGGCGTGCTATTGCTGCCTCGGGGAGTGATTAGTTAGAAGTGGAAGGGGGGGAGGGATTTAGATAAGCCGGGGAGAGGAGAGGAAACTACGCATGGTAAGATAAGGTAGCCCTATGGTACTCTTAAGTGCCATAAGGAACCTAAAAACGGGAGGCAGGTTAGCGGCTGAACAAGTAAGTTCGTTGCGGTTCTGTCCGAAACCTAACACACTCTTAAGTGTGAATACGGTCCACAGACTATTTAATTAGTCTTTAAAAAAACACTAGTTACTAAATAATTTTCTTAATATCATCTAAAAATTACTATACCATTTGTTTATACAGTAGCTCTCTTAAAAAGACTGTAATATAGTCATTTTTAACATATAACATAATAAAAATCAGTCATTTAGTAGGTAATTTTGCATATGTTTTCTACATTTTACAGTTATTTAAAAACCTTACTGCTTCTGTTTGCAATGCATTAAAAAGGAGAGACTCACTGACTAGTTTTGGACCAACCATGAATGCAAAACACGAAGCATGCCCTGGATATGACTGTGTCAGAATATATATACATGGCCATTCTCGGTTAACCAAAATGTTTCTGCAAGGGTGGCTCTGCAACATAATTAGTAGCTCGGTAAGTGTAGTCCTTCAATGTAAAACAATTTTTTTCCATCTAAGCACAGACGAGCTTAGAATTTTTCTCATGATTTATGTCTCCCAAAGAGTCACAGTGATTTTGATGTGGCATCTACAGTATACTAGGCATAGTGCAGTATAGCCAATATTAATATTAATATATATAAAGTTCAAGAAAGATGCATTCCAAAACGTTACTGTAGTACACATATTAATCAGGTGTCACTACATTTTAAATGCATATACTCTTATTTCTAAATACTGCATACTTTATATAGAAATTCTTATATCCATCTACTAATTTAACAATGGCATTCGCTTTCAAGGAATATAAGGGTATGTTTTTTGTTTTTTTTTAGCTATTTTTGTTTTATTTAAACAACTTTTACAATATTGAATTTTTGTAAGATACTGTATTTACACACCATCTTTAATATAATAGGCATTTCAACCTTCTGGCTGACTAGCATTCAAGCCATCTGATAGACTGGCACAGAACAAGAACTATTTAAGCACCTGGGACCAGATCCTAAAATACACACTGATATTCCATAGGTCAGCCTCCGCATTGAAGGCTAATGTAGGATATACTATCCTAAATTCCATATGTAGGGGAACACATACTTTGCTCCTCTGTGCAGCAGGGATTTATAGTCCCTGAACCCTACCTAAGTATTCCGCGTGGAACTCAGTGTGTGTGGAATATTGAATCATACATAAGGGCTTAGCCAAGTCATTACTGTACGATTAGCATACCTATGCCCAAAAACAATGCATATCTCATATGCATGGTTGGTGGACACACCCTACTTGCGGAGGCTGAATTCCGCAGCAGAACACAGCATCAGGCTGAAAGGCATGACAAGAGTTCCTCTCTGGGACAGCAGGACAGAAGTTTCCCTCTGGAATAGCAAGACTGGAGTCTCCCCCTGGGGCAGCAAGGCACAGGCACTTCTGGCTGGACAGCTGGCACAGGCACATCTTGCTGATCAGCAAACACATGTCGCTAGACAGCAGGCACTGGCACAACTTGCTGGGAAGCAAACACAGGCACATCTCACTGGGCAGCAGGTAAAGGCACATCTCACTGGGCAGCAGGTAAAGGCACATCTCACTGGGCAGCAGGCAAAGGGACCTCTGGCTGGGCAGCACTGTGAGGCACCTTGGGCTGGGTAGTGCTGTGAGGTACCTCAGCTGTCTTTACTAGGGTACCCCAGGTATTGGAGTACCAACATGGAAAACTGAAGGGCCCAGTAACCCATCACTGGAGACCCCTCCTAGAATTTATAAGACTGGAGATCCCTCCTGGGGTTGAGTCATTGAAGACCTCTCCTTGGGTTGTGACACCAGAGACCACTCCTGGGGATGAAGTACTGAAGACCCTTCCTGAAGGTCTGGGCCTGTGTAAAGGGCAGGACTGAAGGTAATGTCCTGGACCAGCACAATAAAGACAAAGGTTGTGCTGCTTTCAGAAACTCCGCTCCTCCAGGGGGGGGAGGTGAACGGAAACCGCACAGCACTAATAGTTTAGTTCTGGCTACTGAGGGTACCAAATCAGAATGAGGGTGGTATCTGGTCACAGAAAGCTCAGGAGATTCAACCAGGATGCCATCAACTGCCTGCTTGAATACGGAGTCTACAATGGGACTGGTGTTCACCGGAGCCCCTAATGGTTGGGTGGTCCCACAGCAGGTTACAATACAGTAGACAGCATCTGAAGGAACTGAGAAGTAGCTGGTGGTGACTGTATGGAGCAGGACAGCTTCTCCAATAGCCCAAGCAAAAAAGATAGAACTTGTGCCATTTGTGAACGAATTAGTACCACATCCAAATGTAAAACACTAAACAAATAGACATTACTGGAACCTATGGCAGAAGGGACCCCAGGATATTGCTGGTCAAGGTGGGTAAACATCAAAGAAGCATATTCTTCAGCAACACCCAGACAGTTTTGGAGGGTCATTCTGTTATAGTGGTGAATCAAACAACACAGTAACTTTGGAACTGGTAAGGTTTATAACAGGATGACAGAGATGAACCAGGAATGCAACATAGGGGTATGCAGGTATTGTAGAAATTAAGCACTGATAACAGATTGTAAACACAATGATACCAGTAATGCAGAGAGTCCAAATAAGTCCACAGGAGAAATATGCAGGTGTAGTTCATCTCCAGGTAGTAAGCAGGAAAGTCCATATAAAGTCCAGAGAGTGAGCAGCTTGGCTAGAATAATTCAGGGACCCAAGAGAAGTGAAGACAGAGAGAACCAGATAACAGGACCACAGTTGAGAACAGCAGACAATCATGCAACATAGGAAGTAACTAACAGGAAACAATGACCCACACCTTACTCTAGAATGATGGGATATTTATAAATAGAGAACAGGTGTAGGATAACAGGCAAATACACAAATTAGTCCCAGAGTAAGTGTTCAACAGCAGCCTCTATGGGCAGCTAAAAATAAAGTTCATAATATCAAACATCAGTCCAGGACTGCCCCTGAAGACAAAACCAGAAATGACAGTCCAGGGTGTGACTATTCTCTACTTCTGTCCTGACTTAGATCCTGCTGTATGTGTATGTGTCTAACTGCATATATCATCAGGCTCCCACCATGTCCAAGATGGTATCCCTGACAAACTGGCCTTGTCTTAAGGTATAAATATAAACCAGCGCTAGATATGATAAAACAGAATAAATGAGTCTCCAATGTGATAGTAATTGGTTAATTGTAACTTGTTAAACTGAGGGAAGCAGAAAAACAGGGAGGGGTATTTGTCACTACCCCACATATAAACAACAAGTTATAACAAAAATACTGTGGCGCTATACCCTTTAAAGTTAACTGCAAGAATCAGATGTCTACAACCACTTTAGATAAAATATATATTTATGGTGCTTTGATTATGATTGTTATCAGTATGAGGATACTTTAAAATGATTATTGATGCATGTGTTATTGTACAAATGAAGGTTAATTTTTATCTAAAGTGGTTGAGGGCATCTGAGTAATTGATTCTTGCTGTTAACTTTAAAGAGTATAGCGCCACAGTATATTTTGTTATGGCCTTGCACGATATCCATGTACACCTTAATGTCTTCCTGTAAAATTCTGTAGGAATATGAATGTTATAATGATAATAAAGCATGTGATGCATTTACATTCACTGCTTGTCCTGGCCTGACCCCCGTGTTTTGGTTTTAAATCTTCGTTGTGTTTTGGTTTTGGTTTTGGATCTGTATTTTTTTTAATTGCTAAAAAATGCTTAAATCAAGTAATTTTTATGTATTTTAGCTCCTAAAACATTATTAATATAAATAACATTCATTTCCATTCATTCCTAACCACCTCACAGCTCACAAGATTGAGGTTGTTTCGTACATGCTACCATATATTGTCTAGTACCCCACTCTCAACTTTGTGACATTTGTCAAATGTATTCTCATGTATTGCTATTCTTGCATAACATATGAAAAGACAATATCTGTGGTCCCATCCCCAGTAAATATATATATAATTTCTATAGTTTATACAATGTTTTAAAAAAAAACTATTGCTTAAATAAAGTGTGCAGATTACTTGCTGCAGGGTAAGGAACACATAAACTGCTGTTAATCAGTATATTCCTAGTACTTTTTAGCAGATTAAGGGCCAGATTTACTAAGCTGCAGCCCATAGCAACCAATCAGATTTTAGCTGGCATTCTCTAGTATGTAAACAGAAAGTGAGAGCTAGAATCTGACCACTTTTCCAAACCAGCATCTTAGTAAATCTGGCCCTAAGGGTTAATGGCTCTTAGCACTTGTATGAGTAGCAGAATAGTAGCTGCAGCCTTGTCACCCTATTGGCTAATCACTCCTGCAGCCTTGTCACCCTATTGGCTAATCACCCCTGCCTATGTGCATAACTACAGTCTGTGTGTGACACTGATGGATACATGGACCCCTCACACTGTCACTTCATGTAAAACATTTGAGAAAACTTGCTCCCTTGTTATGGTAATTGCCCTGTGGTGGGAATTTTCTTCTATGCCTGTCTAGCAAACAAGCCAATGAAGCCATGTCCCTTTTCACGGCACCCATGAAGCCAAGCCCCTTTTCAAGTTTTTTACTTTCTTTTTTATTAAATAATAATTTTGATGGATGTAAATAATGTTTCTTCAGCAGGGCTGCAGGGGAGCTGCTAATAGGGTGGATTGGATGAAAGGTGAGTGCTGGGGGGATGGTTGCCCCGTAGCAACTGCACGCCTAGCACCCACTATAGTTGCACCCCTGATATCACTCATCCCAGGCATTTTGTTCAGTTTTCCCACTCAGCTCAATAAAGTTGTAGCAAAAAAAAAGTCTCCACAAGTCTTCCTCTATGCTCAGCCCCTGTGATTGGCTGATCACAGTCATGTAGGAAATACAAGGCTTGAAAGATCTGAATTTTTTGTGAAAATGTTTTGCCTCGATTACAGATCCGAATTTGGTGGGAGGAACTGAGGCATGGCTCGGTTCGACTCGGATCCCTAAAGTTCAAATTTGTCGGATTTCACAGAATCCGAAAAGCTCATCTCTAATTATAACTGATGACAAACAATTCAATTATACTATCTGTCATGATGTATAAACTGTTAATGATAAATAGATCACACTATACGTATATTTACAATCCTGGCATTGTCAAAATACTAGGTAGCGATATCACCACACTTGAATTAAAGATTCTCCAAATATCGCTAATGAGAATGCACTGTTGTATCCAAGGTATCCTACTGCTAAAACTGTCTATTAAACATATGAACAATTCACAGAAAAAGGATAATGTAATATCAATAATGTCATAATCCTTAGATTCTGTGCACCTGTAACACAGAAACATATACACAATGTTTTTTTTATTATCTTGTACATTTTCCATCATCATTTTATATGAGGTGGGATAAGTTTACTGTACAAATCACTTTTCCTTAGGGATATTGTAATACAGAACTCATTGTCTTATTCCTATACATCTGTAAATTCTCAAAATAATGTCTCATCAGCATAGGGCATACCACCAGCAAATATGGCAAATGATTGCTATAGAGTTTAAACAATGGATTGCCAAAATAGACAAATCATCATATTCCCTTTAAGTTTCCTTTGTTCTTTCAAATATAAACTTGTTCTCATGCAGTAAAAGAAAAACCCCTCAGATAACAAAACCCATAGGACAAAATAATTCTTCCACACAAATGTAGATTTTCCGCTCTGCTAAATGTGTGTATTATGTTGCTATCGAATTTACACATTAATCTTCTGATTTATATGGTCTTAGCAAATATGTTTTGTTTCCAATTATCCCTTTCCATTATATTTTAATCTCTAGTGATATATGTTCCTCAATAAGGAAAGAATCAACTAACATAACAAAAAAGAGATTTCCTACGTACATCACAATTATCATAAAATTTGTTGCTCCCCAGTGTTTATATGTTTCTTGGCGTGTGTTCAATGTTATCTTTTTATTTGTTGTACCATTTAGTTGGAATAATTTATTAATTGGATGAGTTGCATTGTCTCCTTATCAGAAGAGAAGTTCCATGAATCATATGTGAACCTTATTTAGTTTGGGAACTGAATGCACACTATAAATCATTTTGTGTTTGAACTGGTGCACCTAGACATGTAAACTTTGTATCAGTGTAGTCGTTGCTCCAAAAATATCTCCTTGAGTACTATCAGGTGAAATCTCTGATCTGGCCCCGTGTCTTTTGGAAATACTCCATGTTTTAATTTCTATGGCACACTAATCAATAATGTTCTAGGTAATGATCCTACCCCTGCCCCAGATACAGCTTTATTGCATGAGTTGATTACACTGTTTGCTTATGTATTGCACACGCTGTCCTGTCTATTTTTCTTTCTATAATTCTAATTCATTTTACTTTGTATGTGTGTTACATAATAAAAACTATTAATGATAAAAATAAAAGCAGAAGTGTGCTTCTCTGTAGAGCATGGAAGACAATTTAAAATGCACTATTTCACCTCTAGCTCTATTCAGTAATCATGGGCCTGATCCAGAGCTACGATGTAGCGCTGAGCGTGCTAACGCTCAGCGTTACATCGCTGACTCCCCCCTGGCACTCCCCCTGTGCGGGCGTATGGCCCCTTCCTTACGCCGGCTGAAGGCTACCCTAACTTCGCCCGGCGTAAGGAAGAGGCCATACGCTCACACAGGAGCGTATGGCCTCTTAGCACACCCCCCCCACCCTCATTACTTACCTCCCCCCGCCCACCAGCAGTAACGTGAGCGTAGGGACGCTGGAGGACGTCCCCTCCAGCGCCCCTACGGCGCTACTATGGACGCC
>WWET01000191.1:458676-473980 GCA_011038615.1 Limnodynastes dumerilii | reverse complement strand
GTGCTTGAAATTAGTTACTCCTGGGCTAAACCATGTTGATTGCAGGGGAGTCATATTTCATCTGTTGAGTATAGTATAAGAGATGAGAGGTGATGTTTCCTATCCCAAGTCTAAATAACAGTGTGATAGTAAAGCTGGTCAGTATCTGTGTGTAGTAAGCATTTTAAAGATATATCCCTGCATGCAAAGAATACAATTAACTTCCCCTGAAATAGTGCTTGAAATTAGTTACTCCTGGGCTAAACCATGTTGATTGCAGGGGAGTCATATTTCATCTGTTGCAAACAGTATAAGAGATGAGAGGTGATGTTTCCTATCCCAAGTCTAAATAACAGTGTGATAGTAAAGCTGGTCAGTATCTGTGTGTAGTAAGCATTTTAAAGATATATCCCTGCATGCAAAGAATACAATTAACTTGGCTTCCCCTGAAATCAACATGGTTTAGCCCTTGAGTAACTAAGTTCATGCACTTAACAAGGTCTGGATCCAGCCCTTTTTGTGTCCACTATTGTGCTGGCTCCTGTTGTGCACATGGGTGGTGCTAAATATTGTTGCGCTTGCACTTAACAAATGGTGTAAGAGCAGCTCTAGAATATCCAGGTGCATTTTGGTGCACATCAACTAACATAAAAATGGTAAAATCTACTACATATAGTAAAGGCAATTCTAATGCCCCCTCATTACTATAATTATTATAAACAAGCAAATAAATTCTTCTTTGTTGAATCTATAGGAAACTGCTATATAAATAAATGATATTATTAATAATAATAATAATAATAATAATAATAATAATAAGAGATTTAGTCTCATTTTTTACAATATGTAATGAAGCACTGAGATAAAGGAGATTTCTTAAACACATAAATCAAGGCAATTCCCCTAAGCCATTGACAAGTTGTTTATTTGTGGAATCATAAAGACAGTCACAAATGATGTGCAAATGTGTAAACCATTTGTGGAAAAAAGCCAGTGCATATCATATCAATTGCAGGCTTCCCACCGCCAAAAACAACAACAGGTGGACTTCTTGAAAATAGATGATTGGGTGTTGCTTAAAGACATATGTGACACAATGGGTTATCAAACAGGAAGTTGCAGAAAATAATCTGGATACATTTTTGTTCTATCGACTTCATGCATAGAGCAGTTGCTGAGAAGTAAATTATTACAGAGGAGCTACATACTGTAGCTGAGTTTGTGCTATATTTCAGGCATTCAATACTTGTATCAAATTTGAACTGCGTAATTTGTTCCATGTTTTTGTAAAGAATGAATTGCAAAGTTATGCTTACATGCCTTAGATGAAATACCTATTAATAGAACACTGTCTATTAAAACGGTGCCCTCTCTATCTATTATAATCTGGAAAGCAAAAGAATTATACATGCAACACTACTGTACATGTTCAAGTAGGCTCCTTTCTATTAGTATGTTCATATTTATTTATGCGATGGAAGAAGAGCTAAAAGTATTCGGCTATATTAGCCATAGTAGTAGTAGTAGTAGTAGTAGTAGTAGTAGTACTCAAACTTCCTAAAGTATTTTGATTCTTGGAATTTGGCAAAGCCTCTACAGAAAACAAAGTTACTTTGTTACCACTGTATGGTATCATTATGCACAGCAGTGATCAAAATGGAAAATTGGCAGTATGGAGATTTACAAGTAAATGTAATATGTAAATCAGATATTCTAACTATCCTCAAATCTGGAGGATGGAAGATTCAGAGGAAAAGTGTGGAAATATAACTTCACTAAAAGTGTGATAGATAAGTGGAATAACCTCCCATCTGAGGTGGTTAAGACTAACACTGTAGAACAGTTTAAACATGCTTGGGATAAATATAAGGATATCCTAAATCTAAAACTAAATTGAGGGTAAATAGGTTCTAGGGTCAGTATAGTTTTAAATAAACAACTGGGCAGACTGGATGGACCATGTGGCTCTTATCTGCCGTCATTTTCTATGTAAATCTAGAGCCCTAAGTTTTAGGAAGCATTCGAAGATTCCTGCATTTGCCACATATTAGACTTGAGCATGTATCATTAAGCCTACCCCCACTGTGAAATCCAGGAGTCCAAGTAATAACACAGTGATCTTAAAGCAACAGATCCACAACTCTGATATTCCTGCTATCAGATCCCTGAGCAAATCATTAAGAGGGATTTATAATCGCTGGGCCTCTTAATCCAGGCATCCAAGCATTTGCAATCTGAGCACTTTCCTAGAAAGGGTTTCCAACATTCAATGGCCTTCCTTAACATATCCAACACATAATGTTTTAGGAAAGTCTGGCTATGTATGCAATGTCTATACTGTACACTGACAAAGAGGGAACGCCTGGATCCAGGCTTACAAAATGTGGGTGTTTTCCATTCTTAGCGCGCGCGCAAACAGTAAAGGTTGGCAGCATGGATCTGGATGCTCAGGCTCCACACTTCCATCAAGCAAACTTTTTGATGGCAGGGCAGGATTGGGTGGGTTTACAATAACAAGCATGCAAGGTAGATACGGGAAGGGATTTGGGTCTCTATTTACAAAAGCGCAATCAGTTTGTTTTCATTAGATAAAGACAGTTTTTGGGTGAATAGCTGTTATTAGGGAGAGGGGGGAATACAGAGCCAGCATGTGTATGCTAACAAAAAATAAATAAAACTATTAATAAAAAAAATAATTGTATACATTTAAAAATATATTTTGTCCACTGGAATCACCAATGGGTATTATGGTGGGCAACATAGATTAAAAAATAAAGAAGAAAAAAGTAAAGAAAGAGTTAAACTCACCTATCCGGCGCTCCGCGTGTCTCTCTCCCGGAAATTAAGTCCTGGTGCATGCGCAGTGATTTTTACTTTTAGGATTTGAAATTTTTCAAGCCCCAAAAGATAGCTACTGCGCATGTACCAAGACCTCATTTACAAGAGAAATCAAACGTCTCCGGCGAAAGTCCCGCAGAACATTGCAGGACCTCACAGAATGAACCAGCAGCCACAATTCAGTGGAAATGCATGGAAACTGAAGGGAGAGTTCTGGATCCGGTATATGCTTTAAAGAATAAAGTGAATATTTGAGGAAGATACATTGCATAGTATATGTGAATTCTCAAGTTCCAAGGGGACTGGTATATGGTAGTATAGCATAACAATACTCCTGCTTTCATTGTAAAATTATTCATTTTTATTTTTTTCATTGTTTTCTATCAATATTCTACCCATATTGTGATTTTTTTCTACTGCAGAATCTTTGAGTTGGTTAAGTTTATAAACTTGATTGTTTTATCACAAAACTCATACTGATGAAATTACCCCAGTATGATTATATATATATATATATATATATATATAAATGGAACAGTAGGGGGTGTATGAGTTCAGTGCCCCAGGTATAAACAAACTACCTGTGCAGCTAGTTAACAAGGAACACAAAGTAATGAAAAACAAATTACTTAAAAATGTACAAAATGTGCAAAGAATATATTCCCTGAAATCAGCACTAGTAGTGGGATACAAAATAGGCAATGTATAGTAGTGTGTATCCAATCTGTAAATGCCAAACTTAAAGATCTAAATAAACGATATCAGTCCAGTTGCAAACAGCAATCATACACGATAGATGGATATTGGTGGTGGAATAGTTCAGATACGTTTCAATAGTCTGTGTGTCGATTGTTCTTTAGTAAGAAAAAAGGTTGATGGCTTACAGTTTTTGAGGTCTCCCTGGACTGGTCACTGCTACTCCTCTCAAGATGTTGGGAGTAAACTGGGAGTTGGCATATGAGAAGTTAGTAATCTTTTTTAAAACCCGTAGCCGCGGGCTTACAGCTCTCTCCCCATGTGTCTCTGTGTCTCCGGCCGTTTGATCGCCAACGTCAGCGCGTGCAGGGGGGTACTTCAAAGCGAACTCCTCTAAGCAGCTGCTGGGTCCTATAACCTTCTGTACACAGTGTGCCGTACTCAGGATCCACGAAGGAGATATGGATAAGAAGAGAAGAGGCACCTAATAGTGCAAATCAATTTTATTGAGGCAAAAGTGACATGTAGTCAATTAAATACTCACAATGTAGTGGATGTAAAAAAGCATATCAAATCCAATAAGCTCTTTCTCAAGGCTATAATAGTAATGAGGTGCACAAGGTTATTTATAGGGATATGGTAATCCAACCAAGACTCTAATTGGTTAAAAATACAAAGGGTGAAAGGTGCAATATAAGAACAAATAAATATGTATATTATAAATATATAACAAAGATAAAACTGCATATAATAAAAAATAAATAATTATAAAAACAATTTAATCTCAAAATAGGCATTAAGTCCATCTGGTGCTAAAGTTTCCATATTAAAAATCCATTTCATCTCTGATTGGGCTAAAAAGTCTTGATTGGCACTCTCTCTCCATTTTTGAGAAATTTTGTCTATGCCAATAACTTTCACAATAGAGGAGCAAGTGCTATTTTGTTTTCCTTTAAAATGCAATGATAAATTGTGATATCCTTTTTTAATGTTGTGGACATGTTCTGCCCAACGGGTTTTAAGGGGGCGGCTAGTCCGACCAATATATTGTAAGCCACACCCACATTCTATTAGATAAATCACATTTTTGGTTTAACATGTGATAAATTGTTTAATATCATAGGATTTTTTATTCTTGAATGATTGGAAGGTAGAAGTTATATATATAGACATATATGAAAATTATTTAAGCACTCCAACTACATTATTTAATTCATTTCAATTTATTAAATCTTATTTTCTGACTACATATTTTTAAGTTATTTTGGTCATGGCGTACTTTGGGTGTTTTTTAAAATTAATTTCTTAACAATAAATTTGAATCAATAATAAAACTTTGATTGACCCAAGCATTTGATAATACATAGGAACACCTGCAATACATTTAAAAATAGAACAAAGTTATTTTAGCTTACATTATAGCATCACATTTTTATTATTTAAAATTATTATTTTAATAAAATGTAACTCTTTTTATATTGTTGGAAGAAAAATATTTTAGGATCCCTGTACTTAAAAAACTTTGAGACCTGACAATTAAGTAAGATGGATATCTGGTATTCGTATTTGAAGCTCAAAAGACAGCACACAATGGCAATTATGAACTGAAAAAGGACCTCAAAAAGACAAACTTTTGGTCCAGTGGTGCACTGTAGGTGGTTCTTCTCGCATAACAGTCAAGAGACAACTATTCTTTTTATGTCTCTAGTTGCTGAACTGACACCAATCAGCTGTACAGTAGTTTTCTGTAATACCCGTGGGAGATAGCAACAGATCATATAAAATATGACCCTGACATAATCCATGCTGAGAGAATCCAAGGATATAAATAAACATTTCTGTTTCAGAGAGGAATTTTAAGAAATGTAACATTTTTCAACCCACGTTCAGAACCCTAACCCCTGATGACTGCAGCATGGAAAACACATATTATCCAATATCAGAGCAATCTGTGAATGTTTTATTTTTCCAAACTCCAGGATGGCAGAAGATCTCTGAACTTGCAATATTCTACATCTGTGGTTTTCTGTAATGGACCTTTGTTAAACAACCCTTTAAACATATAAACACATGCAGTTTGATGAAGTTATTGACACTTCTGCATATATTTGAAATATTTCTTTTACCCATTCAATATGAATAAAAGCCTTACTAAATCATATTTTATTCAATTAATTTTACGATTATGAATGTTAAATAATTAAAATTTCATAAATAAAACTACATTTATTAATAAAAATAACAATAATAAGTGTTATTAAAAATAATAATAATAATAATAATAATAATAATAACACATTTCTACTGTGGACTTTTTTGGACTCTTGCCATTAAACTTCCCATGTGTGATGCGTGTGGTCCCTGGTGGTACTCACCTCTTTACCTAGCTTAACTACTAAAATAAAACACAGAGACCAAACATTTGGGAACCATAAATTTTATTTAACATACTACGAATTAATTTGATCAACTATCAAGTACCTGAAAAAGGTCTAATAATAATTACTTAAAATTTTGATGGGGGCCAAAGAAAGCAGGTATGAAGCAACACTATAAAATGGACAATGACAAAGATCACCAACAGGTGCACACCACCAACCCTACAGCATAACACCTCATTTAAGTGTAAATGAGACCACCCTCATCTGTGCGTCTCCTGCCTCAGGCAACATGACATCCAACAAAAGACAGGTCAAAGTTAGTTACTACTTGTCCCACCTTAACAGACCTGCCATCAAAAACCATTAACACAATGGAACATGAAATGAAATAATATTGCTTTCCGGCAGTATAAACCTCCAGTTACTAATTAAGTACCATCCAATGGGGAGGGAGGGCAGGTGAAAAATCCAAGACAAAGGAGGCAGATCACACTTCACAAGGGTTTAAGAAGACTCTGACACCACCTTTCCTCCCCCTCTACCAGGAATCAACCAATAAAAGCAGGAGGGGTGAGTGGCAGCATTAAGCCCACCCACACACACAGGTAGTTTAATCTGCTTCTAATAACATTTTATTAACTCTCTGCTATTCTTACACCTATCTTTTGACATTTGCCTTCTTCCATGGTTTTCTGCATTCCCAGTATCTTTGTGTTCTTTCTGCTCATTTCTGCCTTATCTGCATTGTCCTGTGCTACATATACAGTGTCATCTGTGTCTTCCTGCAATAGACCTCACCAGTTCCTGAGCTACTGTGTTGATCTAACACACGCCCTGCTTCACCGCGATCATAACATAATTTTCACACGCTTAAAAATATGCCTTAAAAATGCTATGGTTGCACTTACATTTTTCCTTACTTACGGCCATATACATACATGTAGAACCATTTAAAGTAGTTTCATTTTATGGCACACTGAACAACAAAACATTTAAATGTCTTAAGGTTATAGCTAACAATCTGTATACTGGTCATTTGTTAAATACACAAGTCCATTATCCATTATTCCATTATCTGATACACCTATAAATTTTAATCTCTAACTAAACAATAGGGCCATTGATATGAAAGTTTCTCATAAATGAAATCCTAACTCTGAGATGTAACACCAACGATGTTCTGTAATAATTCTTCATCTTTGACACCCATGCATATCTACTCATCAAACTTGTCTAGACAGCTGTAAAGGATATAACTACTAAAGCATATCTGACACTTAAAAGCATTCTAAATGGAACTACTGTGCGTGAGTTGTACAAACCAACAATGGAGTAAAGATTCTTAAATCAGCATTTTCAACATAAGGTTTGTAAAAAGTTATACATAAAATGTAGATGCTGACCCATTCAAAAGTTTGAAAACGAGGGATTATTTTCTACTTTGAGTGTAGCTATGTTCATTTACTTTACCTTAATTTACATTTCCTGGTTAGTTTATTACATAAAAATTTGTGTACATTGCATACCTGTTACAGCAGCAACGTGGTTGACCTAGCTGCCTAAAAAGTTCAGTTCACTTCAGGACAGAAGTCTGTAATAAATATGATCAAAACTACATAGGAGAAAGAATCATCTGTGATAGTGATCTATGTATCCATGGAATATTCACCCTTACAAACATGTGCGCATTTTTTTCTAAACATTATACATTTGTGTAATATGACTAAGAACCAGAAAATGATTGAGATGAAAAGGGAGGTAGCAGGGAGAAAGATAATATAGAATTACAACAGCTGTTTCCTTTATTTAGTCTCCTTCTCTAGTTAATAAATATGTTTTATGTGGACCATCCTATATACCCAGAAAGAAGCATTAAAAGCTCTGCGGCAGATCCAAAATTATGATCTCAGTTTATATTTTAAACTCTCCCGCTAGTAAGTCAGGGCTGCTGACTTTCCCGGAATACTGGGCAGTTCTTCCGGATTTCTAGGAGAGCAGGCAAATCTCCTGCTTTCTATCTCTTCCCTCCAAGATCTCCCGGAAAGCAGGCAACCCTGTTGTAAGTCCTGACTTCTAACATCCAGTTGCTGTCTTCATTTATCTGTCTCAAGAGCACAGACATTCCCTTAACTGTTGGTGTGAATGGATACTAAGTAAGAAGAAGCAACTATATTGTAGACTGACTAAATGGCTCACTCACTTGCAAGCTCAGCCCACCAGCAGAGGTATTACTGGACCCGATCCTCCTCTGCAGAGAGGTAATTTTATGCTCCCAAGTATGTGTTGGAAAGTGCTCTGATCCATTAGCACAGATTTTCACATAGCTGTGAGCATACACATTTTGGAAAAGTTGTTGCAACCTCACTGAACTGTACAGGAGGTGAGGAAAATGCAGAAGTCTCTATCTGACTGTGTGTTTTTGTTCAACCAGAGACTTTCTATGGGTATAGAGAAAGCTAATAAGCAGGCACAGACAAATGCTCCTGCATGCATGAGAAACTGTGTGCAACAATAGATCATATATTTGTGTTGACTAAACCTAACAGCATACCTCCCAACATTTGAGAATTGGAAAGAGGGACAAAATTTTGCAACATGGTAGAGGGGGTGTGTCTTGCACCGTGGCGGGTCTAGTGTCTGCCCCTTATTATTTGTCCAAATAGCTATATGTCCGCCCCATTATTTGTCCAGTCTCCATATGCCTGTCCCTTTATTATTTGTCCAGCTTCCATATGTCTGCCCCTTTATTATTTATCCAGCCTCCATATGTCTGCCCCTTTATTATTTATCCAGCCTCCATATGTCTGCCCCTTTATTATTTATCCAGCCTCCATATGTCTGCCCCTTTATTATTTGTCCAGCTTCCATATGTCTGCCCCTTTATTATTTGTCCAGCTTCCACATGTTTGATGAAGCCTAGTGCCAGCTAACCCTGCAGGATTATAATGATACTGACTGCCCCATAGATAAAAGTTAATTAACCCTTGAACTACTCAAGATGCTGACTGCACTTGGCATGTCAATGCCCTTGTTATGGCTGTTGGACTCCCTGGTCCTTTCTCTGTCTGTATCCCTGCACAGCCCATGCAGATAGGACAAGAAAAGCATATAGTAGGGGCCCCCAGGCCACTCACCAGTCCAGAGCAGGGCAGTGGCAGCAGAGGAGACATGCTGGATGCTGGCTGGGGACACTCAGACTCAGGAACTCCGCAGTGGTGATTTCCTGTCTGAGGAGTTTTCTCTCTGATTGTCACAGCGCCACCTGCTGGACAACTGGCTCATTGCAGCTCAAATAAATGAAAAAAAACCCCTCTTCTTTGCTTATCGGGACAAACAGGGCAATGGGCGGGACAGCGGGACATTGCACTGAAATCGGGACTGTCCCGTGGAAATTGTTTAAAAAGTCTACTAGAGTTCACAGTTTTGCCAAAAATTTCAGCACAGTTTTCTAAAAATCTGGATAGAACATGAAATAACAATCTGTACGCATGTTCCAGCTGACTATTAAAACTTTAGTGAACATAGTAAACCACAGGGTAACATTTATAATTATGTCCGGTAACTTTCTAAGTGACATAGGAACCCTATTATGTCCAAGTTGCAACTGTGTTTGCCAGGATATGTTAATTGTCACTTCTCCCGCTGATTTAATTGAAAAGCTATAAATCTCCATTAACTTCTATTATTTCTTAATTTTCATACCACCACTTCTAAATTTCCACTTTGACCACTGGTATATAGTAAGCATCAGTAGTATCAAATAAATAAAATACTTATGGCAAACCTGGATACCAGAATTTGATCAGGTATGTGGCATGGGTTGCTTTGGATCCCCACAAATAGTCACAAATATGGAGTTGATAGGGCCAGCACAATGTGTTATGTGTGGGGATCAACTGCAGGCGCTGCCTGGAGAGGTTCCCCACTCCGCAGCACTAGTCCACTCCCTCTGAGATTGGGTGGTTGCTGCTGTTAAACATTGTAAGGTGTTTCACCACTCTGGTGAAAGCACCTTACAATGTTTAACAGAAGTGGCCAATCACTGTTGTTCCACTTCTGCACCTGTCACCTGTCGATGCTGATCCCCAGTACTAAGGTCACAGCAGTGTTATGCACAGCAGAGAGCAGCATGGAGGAAGAAGACTGCAAAGGTAAGTGAAGTATTGGAAGGATAGAGACAGACAAGAGGGTGTATATTGGAAAGCTGGAGAAATACAAGAGGGGGCATACTGGAAGGCTCAAAAAAGGTCTGTACAACTGCTGATCCATTCATAAATTTCAAAACCCACCTCCACTGTACAATTTAAATGCCCCTTCATACGCAAAATCTATCATATGGAACTAAGTTCCTTATGACAGAAGTTACGTGCATAAAATGCACGTAACATAAGGAGGGGGCATGCACACTTTAGTCAAAATACCCCTCTTACGCAAATGTGGATCCGGCCCTAAGGCCCTGATTAAGAGATTGAAAATAAGATAGGAAAGTTACTGGTCAATAGCTGTGTCCAATAAGCAAAAGCAAAGTATTCTCCCTGCGTGCATAGAACAAAATTCTTTGGACTCCCCCGGAAATGAACATGGTTTTGGCCAGGCGTAACGTTCCTCTCTCTTTTCAAACTCTGAATTCAGGAATATAGAATCAGAAGACACGGGTGAAAAAAGCTCTGTGTTTCACACACTATCATTTCATTAATATTCTTCTCCTGCACACCTGCTTATCAACTGTTATATGGCGTTGTGCTGTTTTTTTACAAGTAATGTTAAGTTTTTCCATTAGATTTCTGCCAGCATGCATGTGTTAGTTTGTGTATGGTAGTGGTTGATGTTCCTACATACATGCCTTTAGTTATTTTGATGGAATATTTTTTTCCCCCTGTAGTTTGAATATGTCTAAAGCCGTAAAGCAGAGAAGGATGCTGAGGAGCAGGACAGTGGTGATTCAGAGCCCTGTACTGCGTTCTATGTACAATGAAAATTGTGCTTTGGTGGAGTGCATTATTCCCGTATACGAGAAAATATTGGGAGACCAGGCTGCCAAAACATCATACACCCGGAAGTGCAAACTCTGGTTCCAAGTGGTGAATGGTGTAAATGCAGTGGGCCCTTATAAGCGCAGTGAGGAAAATTGTCGCAAGAGGTTCTCCGACATCACGTGAAGGATTAAGGACAAGCTGGGTGCGGAGAGAAAGGCTGCAGTACGGACAGGTGGTGGCCCACCCCTAGACGTTCACATATATTTCTTACGAGGACCAGCTTAAATCTATTTTTGCAGTCAAAGGTATCGAAGGGTTAAATGTGTGCAACACGGATGCTGCAAGCATATTGGTATTTATTTTGTGTAATTAATGCTTTAGTATTGGATCCAAAAGTTATAATTATCTTTATAATTATAATGCTTTAAATGATGGAATTTTTTAATTATTATTTTTTTACATCTTCAGGTCCTTCTCAACCAGGGACGCCTTCTCCGCATAGCACCAAGATTTAGTTCATCCTCGGATGATAATATGAGGTGAGTTCCAGCTGTTTTATGTTTTTAGACTCCTTGGGCCGTATTCAGAGATCCGTCTTTGATCGGGCCGCAAATATACGCAACTAAGTGGCAGGTCGGAGCAGGTTACACCCACCAGAAAAAACAGTCACTCCTCTCGCAACCTCCGGCCGGACCTAAACTTACACCTGCATTGACTTGCCCTATCTGACCGCACTCACTTCCGGCCTTATGTGTATTAGTTGCGTATATTACCGGCCCTAACTCTGTAAGCGTGCCCACTTTCCCTCATCTAAATGCCTCCTCCCGCCCATTTCTATGCAAAGTCCGTATATTTCCGCCCGATTCACAAGTCCTTCCATAACCATTTCAGACTTTAACTTCAACGTAGACGGCGTATCACTATTTCTATGCATGCGCAGTTGATGCAAAAATCAATCCGATCCTAAAAATATGCACTGAACTTTCGTTAGAAACGGATCTCTGAATACGGCCCCTAGTCACTTAAAACAATGAAAAATTTTTGGTGAGCTGATAATTAAAAAAATTCTAAATAATAATTATTTTTGGAAAAACTATTAAAAAAAAGTAATATGTGTGTTTCCGGAGTTCTCATAAAATATGTTTTACATTTTGTAAATTAAAAACATCAGGAAAACCGTATTACACGTTTAATACAATTGTACAATGTTAATGTATTTTAATATTCTCTTACCTTCTGCTTTTTCTTCAGGACCCGAACAATAAGAATCCAGGCATCACGTGGCATCATTGGAAGGTGAGGAGGAAGACAATACAATTGTCCTGCTAGAAATGATGCCAACGGAACCATCCCCAGAGATACCCCTACCACAACAATCAGCTGCAGAGCAACACACATTCCAACAACATGTCCCTCAAACAGATGCAGTATGTGACTTAGCTGTGTCTATTGCTAGAATTGAGGGTAAGCAAGATACATTTTTAGCTTGTCACCATGCATATACAGTATGCGTCGTTTGCACACAACTTTCAGGCGCACTAATACTCAGAGCCGTAACTCGAAATTTTAGCACAGGGGCAAAAAGGAAAAATGGTGCCACCCTGACCTTGAATTCCAAAACAGTTTAACCATAAATATTAATATACTGTTGCCCCTTAAGATTTGCGCCCTGGGCGGCCGCCCCTATCGCACACCCCTAGTTACGGCCCTGCTAATACTATTTTAAGTTTGGGCCTAAACAGAATGGCCTCATCCATGGAGAAGAGAAATGTTTTAGTTTCTCAAAATACAACTGCTGTGGAAACCGGCAACAAAATAATGTGTGATTTGAATGCACATGTGGTCCATATGTCCACACAGACACATGAGGATATTATCAGTGCCTTACAGCTTCCTAGCTCCTCATCAACAGAATCAAGCCAGGCTAATACCCCCCTTAGCTCTGCTACAAACATACCTCCTCATGTGGCTTTCGAACCAGGGGAGGGAGGACCAGAGGACACATCAGCACTCCATCACGTCATTCTGCATGAACACATCCTTAAGGGTGTATTTATTTTTGTATAAAAAAGAAAAAAGGGATTTTTGTTCACATTCTTGACAATACTTTCATGTTGTTATTTAAAAAATAGGTTACTTAGTGGGCATCTACGCCCTGCAAAAAATATTCCAAATAAAGGTTACTTTGATTGTTAGAAAACAAAACTTGTCTATTCTTTATTATTATTTACACCAATGACCAATGTTCAATTTTAGAGGGTATAATAGCACTGTGTTACTTACTGTGTTACTTAGTCTAAAAAAGGCCTTAGTTACACATTAAGTTAATAGTTCATTAAGAATATGTTAAAAATAATTAAAGAAAAAATATTTAAAAAATATACTTGAAAAATAATTGTGAATTAGACCATCCTTTATCTGCCTCCCCCTGCTGTGGAATACATATCTCTAGATGGAATTGGGCCCCCTTGGTCGGGACTCTCAATTGCAATAATGTCAGGGGAATGTTTATGTAAAGCCACATTATGCAAGACATAACAAACAACCACAATTTAAGATACCTTTTCAGGAGAATAAAGAAACACACCACCAAACTTATCAAGGCACCTGAACCTGGTCTTTAATAGGCCAAACGTACGCTCTATCACATCTCTAGTAGCTATGTGTGCCTCATTATATCTGTTTTGCCCAGGAGTGTGTGAATTCAGTAGAGGAGTCATCAGCCAGGAGCAGTGCCGCCATCATCAAATGCGGGCCCCGGGACCCAGCTTTGGGGCCCCTCCCCCTAGGTGACGCCATTGGTGACATCACATAGGGGCAGGACCCAGCAGGCATGCTTTAACAGCGAGCCGATGCGCAGGGAAGAATTTCCCTGCGCATTGGCCGGCTACTGAATAGTGTTGAGCAGCAAGTATTGGCGGTAGGATACTTATAGAGCTAGGTAAGTATCGGCAGGGCCCCATCAGGTCCGGGCCCCCCGATGGCGGCCCTGGCCAGGAGCAACACCCATATCCTGAATGCCCTAGGATGAAAAATGTAAGAACACATACAATTACTTGTAGAGGAAAACAAAAAAAATATAAAAATTAAACAAATGCATAATATAGGTATCATGACATGACCCAGGATAGCCTGCAAATACACTCAAAATTCGCATGTTACCTTTAGAGACCACCTGAGCGGTATTTGAGTGAAATCTATAGCTCCCAGGACATTAGAAAATTGTGAGATACTTTAGAAAGCTAACTTAAGGGCTCGCCAATTTGACTTCTGGCTGGGGAAGCAAATATATGTTTTATTTTTTTTAAGTGCCAACCACTCTTCCAGTGACAGACTGGAAAAACCAGTTGCCAAAAATTGGATGGAACTCAATAATTTCTGCATCCCAGACAATGCATGTAAACAAGATATTGGTGGATCCAAATCCCTCCTCACCTGCTCATAAAGGCTCAGGAGGTTTTCACAGTTAAGACTAAACATTTACACAACCTTCTGGTCAGACAGGGAGTCCAGGTCCAAACGCACGCTAAACACACGTACCTGGTGGCTTATGCATTGCCTGTGCGGAACCTGGGGCTGTCCTCACCCCTTTGTGTGGCTGCCAAAAAGCAGCCAAACCAACATGCAGGGCACTTGTAGAAAAAATGCCTACAACCTCCATGCTCACACTCAAAAAAACCTCAGCTGATTGCAATTGTAAGGTCACTTTTATAGGGAACTGACCTATTCATGAATAATTGGCTGAGATTTGTCCAAGTGCGCCTCTAATACATGGCGCTTTTGGATTCTGCATATTGATGGCGATTTTATGGCGATTAAGTAAATGTGCTTAGTAAATCCAGTGCTTTGTATGTCTGTCATTGAAAAAATCGCTATGGCGAATCACTACAAGGTGATTTTTAAACATCTAAACTCACAGCAATTTATCCTTTAGTAAATCGCTGAAAAGCTGGCAATTTAGCCAAACTCAACTTTAGTAAAAGAGTTAAATCATACTCAAACTACTATTAATGGTCATAGTATCCAATAGTGGAGGAAAAAGTTCTGGTTAAGAATTTATCCTTATTTGGTCTTTCATATTGGGACTAAAAAATCAAACCTTTTTTTTAGGATAGCATTCTACTATTTAATAATAAGGGATTTAGGGACTATGGACAGGGTTCAAACCTCTGAGGAGGGGAGGTTATGCACCACCCTATCGGACGGATCTCCAGGTGTATGTAACTATCCGTTGCGGAACATCTGGCATGACTGGAGGTAGATATTCTCCTGACTTCCACAATCAGTGTGTAGAAGTTGGGAGACTTTATTAAGTCTGAATCAGGCCCTATAATTCTAATATATAACTATTACTATTCCAAGCCTACCAAGGAAATAGTGATAGACAGATGGTCAGTGGATTTACAGTGATATATACAAATATAAAAATAGCGT
>WWET01000191.1:428090-452772 GCA_011038615.1 Limnodynastes dumerilii | reverse complement strand
GCAGGACTGCTCATATAAAATATGCCCTTTCTTTTACAGACAGATTTAAAATAGCAATGGAAAGATGAAATAATTCCTACACTTATATTCCAGCCATGGTCAGTGAGTCACTAATGTCAGAGTTTTACCACTTAAGACTGCAATCAGATGGGACCATACATTGCAGAACTTTTATTCTGTTATTTAAACCGATTCAACTTTAGAAAACGCTGCTATATTTCAACTTGAAAAACAGAGAGAATATTTCATAGAAAGCAAAGCCAACATCTTCACCTACAGTTTCCACATAAAAGCTAGCTACATTCTTTTTTCTAACATAACCATATATCCAGTTTTATTATATTTGATTATTCCAAGACAAAAAAAGAATGAACCTGTAATAACTATTCCATCACGCCAAAAGTTTCCACTCTTCTATCTTCTAACAACTGTAACAATAAAGCAAAAAATACAAAGACACACAAAAAAACACATTAATATTCAGAGATTACACAATTTACAATATTGAAAGTAAGAGCATGCCATATACAAGCTAGTAAATATTCATCTTCAATCGTGACAAATGATCTATCCTGTTGTTTTGACAATCTGCACCTGCAAAGTGAGCTCTACAATTCATAGAAAGATATGAAGATTGGAACATTTCTGGTATGTTACAAGTTAAAAAAAAAAATCCTTTGCAAATCAAAACCACATTTGCTTGTTGGCAAACACCAGAAACATTGGATGACTTTTCTTCACTTTCATATGCACCACAATGTGTCTCATCTGCAATATATTCTTAGATTAAGCTGGGCAAGTTGCTCATTACATAAAGTCAGAAATGACATGTGGCTATGGTTAAAGAGCCAGTTCCACATACTTGACAATTTTTAGGTTAATTTGCAAATCCAACTTTTGAAAGTTGAGCTGACGTTGTCCCATCTTCTGCACTTACTGTGGCAGGCATAAGCTGATATCTGAAAGCAAAGGTCAAAGGTTTAAAGCACCAACACGATTAAAGCTATTCCCTTCTTCTTAAATATGATAGATTTCTTTCCAGGGGACATTTCTTTTGTTTTAGCCATGTGTCATAATACATTTCTTCACATAGGCACATAACTGTATTACTGCTTTCACCACTGTGTTCACTTTTACAGGACAATGCCCGTGTGCCATGGCTGCACACTCTGGCTATAAGCTACTGCCAGCAACATGTTGCTGATATAGGACCATTTTCACACTTAAGTAATTGTAGAAATTATGGGCTAAATCCTAAACTACGTACGCAAGCGATTTAACGCTAGCCGCTGCCGTAAAATCGCCCATTAGTAGTTACTGCGCATGCGCACGGCAGATGTTACGCCATGCAACTCTGAACGTACGTACCAGTCACGTATCAACAGCAAACAAAGGGGTGTGACATCCATACGACACCCGTAATTACGTTTCGGATAAGGGTGCGGCATTTAAATTGTACAGTATGGGCGTGCTTAGGCACTTCCGTATGTGTAGCTTTTACGTACGTCAGTAGTTACACTTTGGAAAGTTAAGGTAGGGTTTGGCAAACATAAAACAGCAAAAGTACGTACGAGCGAGGGGAGTGCCTAGAAAATACGCTAGCGTAAATACGCTACGAGATGAAACGTAAAACGCACTTAGGTCTGGATCTACCCATATGTGCGTATATTTACGAATAGTTAAACTGCGCATGCCCAGAACCCAAATATACGCATGGGAATGTGTCCGCCTGATTCACAGAGACGTTAGTTACACTTACGAATGATTCACGCATCCTCACGCACAGAGTCCTGCAAGCGTGGCTATATGGCCAGGCCTCCTTATGAAAAGGAGCACAACACGGATTACTAATGTACAGTATGGGCATTCCAACAGGGATACAAGTGATGCACAAGTAGGTTGGCCTTGCGTAAAAACATATACGCACGTGAAAAGGTAGGTAACCCTCTACCACTCAAAAGTTGCTTAACTGTGTATTGTAACTTCATAGTCCATGCACCCTCACTCACGGAATACACACCTGCTGCGCGTTTTCTAATCAATGGCTGTGTGCGTTTAATTAACACAATTAAATACAAAAGGCAAATTCAAAAACATTTTTATAGTTTGACATTCATTCAATATCATTATCAAACAGCTTGAATATAGTACAAACTTCAGTCGCTGGAGTCAACATAAAGGGTTAATGTAGAGAACCAAAACAAAAACAAATTTAATTTAATTTTTCCAATAAAACAACAAAGGCATGCTAATAAGACACATTAACCTACGTCAGTAAAGCTCTGCATTTACTTACGTTTCTTAAATGGACGCACAATTCCCAACATCACTACTAAGTGCGTTACTAATTATATGCAGGACACAACTACATACAGAATTACACGCATGAGTGAAGGGGTGTGGTTAACTACATATGTATCATTTGCTGTATCTCAACTGCAGATTATACTCTTTCATGTTTTAAGAAAGTGCAAGAAATGCAATTTCACAATTAAATGTGAATATAGTCCATAATGTCAACTGCTGAGGACCTCTGGGCCAGAAGATGCTGACAGTGGATGCAGTCGGCTACGTGGGAGAGTAGATAAAGGTCAAAAGGTAAATTAATGTGAGATTATGTCTCATAATAAAGCTCTTTATTTCTAGCTATTTGGGCTCAAATTATAGGGCTCTCTATGGGCCTGATCCAGAGCTACGATGTTACACTGAGCGCTGTAGCGCTCAGCGTAACATCAGTGCTCTGGTCCGACACTCCCCCTGTGCGGGCGTATGGCCCCTTCCTTACACCGGCTGAAGGCTACCCTAGCTTCGCCCGGCGTAAGGAAGGGGTCACACAGGAGCGTATAGCCTCTTAGCACGCCCCCCCACCCTCATTTACTTACCTCCCCCTGCCCACCAGCAGTAACGTGAGCGTAGGGACACTGGAGGACGGCTTGTGACCACTATACAATACAGAAAGCACACTTGTGACTGTCACACAACACAGAAAGCACACTTGTGACTGTCACACAACA
This sequence comes from Limnodynastes dumerilii, assembly GCA_011038615.1. Classification (NCBI taxonomy): domain Eukaryota; kingdom Metazoa; phylum Chordata; class Amphibia; order Anura; family Limnodynastidae; genus Limnodynastes; species Limnodynastes dumerilii. The sequence continues at coordinate 449,758 of WWET01000191.1, read as the reverse complement.
CAGAAAGCACGCTTGTGACCACTATACAATACAGAAAGCACACTTGTGACTGTCACACAACACAGAAAGCACACTTGTGACTGTCACACAACACAGAAAGCACGCTTGTGACCACTATACAATACAGAAAGCACACTTGTGACTGTCACACAACACAGAAAGCACACTTGTGACTGTCACACAACACAGAAAGCACGCTTGTGACCACTATACAATACAGAAAGCACACTTGTGACTGTCACACAACACAGAAAGCACACTTGTGACTGTCACACAACACAGAAAGCACGCTTGTGACCACTATACAATACAGAAAGCACACTTGTGACTGTCACACAACACAGAAAGCACACTTGTGACTGTCACACAACACAGAAAGCACGCTTGTGACCACTATACAATACAGAAAGCACACTTGTGACTGTCACACAACACAGAAAGCACACTTGTGACTGTCACACAACACAGAAAGCACGCTTGTGACCACTATACAATACAGAAAGCACACTTGTGACTGTCACACAACACAGAAAGCACACTTGTGACTGTCACACAACACAGAAAGCACGCTTGTGACCACTATACAATACAGAAAGCACACTTGTGACTGTCACACAACACAGAAAGCACACTTGTGACTGTCACACAACACAGAAAGCACGCTTGTGACCACTATACAATACAGAAAGCACACTTGTGACTGTCACACAACACAGAAAGCACACTTGTGACTGTCACACAACACAGAAAGCACGCTTGTGACCACTATACAATACAGAAAGCACACTTGTGACTGTCACACAACACAGAAAGCACGCTTGTGACCACTATACAATACAGAAAGCACACTTGTGACTGTCACACAACACAGAAAGCACGCTTGTGACCACTATACAATACAGAAAGCACACTTGTGACTGTCACACAACACAGAAAGCACGCTTGTGACCACTATACAATACAGAAAGCACACTTGTGACTGTCACACAATAAAAAAAAGCACAAAGTCCCTGAAAACAGTTCTCCATGTAAGCTTACAAATATGCCCCTATAATAGATCTCACAGGTTAACAGTTATATGTGTGCCCCCAACATAGTATTAATGTTTCCCTACAAATGTTATGGATGAACTCCCACAAATATTTCTCATTAAAAGATATCCCTCTCCTTCCCCATTGTGCTCATAAATTTGAAGACTGAAGACAGCAGGAAAACGCTCTGCAGATGTGCAGAACAGGAGCAAGCACAGAAAGATTGGCGCAAGGATACCCATGCACCTGTCTTCACATTCATGAGCTGTGCACAAGTGGAATGGAATGTTCCATGATAGTTAAATGAGAAAATAGGAATTTCTGTGCTTTTGTTAGGTCAGAAGCTGTCCATTGTACCTGCACTTCTTCCAAAATCTTGCACCATGTCAGGGGATGGCGTAAGTGAGGCATCAATTAATTTTAAAAACAATTTTTTTACCATTTTTTTACCATAAAATCAGGGTTGCTGACTCTCCCGGAATATCCGGGAGACTCCCGAAACTTGGGCAGTTCTTCCAGTATCCCGGGAGAGCCGGCAAAGCTCCCGCAAGCCCTGACCAGCTACTAATATCTATTGTAATCTCTTGAGTTAATAGTGATGGGCGGGGCTTGATGATGTCCTATGTAACGCTAGAGATTATATGAATGATTGACAGGGGGTGGGACTTAATGACACAATTTGCATAAATCGTGTCATTAAGCCCCACCCCCTTGCGGCCATCTATGGCTTTAAAAAGTCGGCAACCCTACATAAAATGCACAGTCATGATTTTTTTTAAAGCCTATTAAGCAGCAGAGTGCACACATTCTAGTTAGGCATTATTAAACAGACTGTCTTCATTTTTTAGGCCTTTCATTTGATTAAAAATAAAACAGAATTAGAACCAGCAAACCTGTATAATTACACTTTGCAGATTCTGCCTGGTTGCATGTTGCAAACGCTTCCACCCTTGTAGTACGTCCTATACAGTGTTACAAAAGTCACAACCCTGGATAGGAGGCAAGCAGTATAATCCAGGGTTGCAGACTCTCCCGTAATGTCCGGGAGACTCCCGAAATTCAGGCAGTTCTCCCGGTATCCCTAGTATACTAGTGTTGCTAGGGCCAGGGAGCGACTTGATGACGCAATTTGCGCAATTTGAAGCTGTCAAAAGTCGGCAACCATGGTATAATCGGCAGATTTGCTCAAGAACTCTGGATAAGGTCCTATATTTTTAATAAAGCTCTTTCTATTGTAAAACAGGGGTTGAGAATAACAGCAAACATGCTGAACTGCAGGGGAAAGCAAATTATAAAATGTCCAAATAAAATCAGAGTTCAAAGGTGATGTTTCCTAGTTGTACTTTATATTACAGTTTAACATTGTCATATAATGTTTGCCAACACAAAATATGCATTATAGTATTTGTGTAAGGTTAGAAAAACACTTAAATTTTGCAAACACTTCTATATTTTTGGGATGAGGGATAACAGTTCATTTTTCAAGACACACATCGAAAATGTGATAATTTGTATTGTTTTAAGACAATACGTAATCTGTCTTGATAAATGAACTGTTAGTCCAAATACACAGTAACTGCAAAGATTATGACAATGTTTATTATTACAAGTCAGCTAATATAGCTATGACATTGCAAATACATTACATGTATAAGTTTCAATGTGTACTAGAATGATTTGGATCATAAGAATGTACATAATTACCATTTACAAATTTACCCATCCTCTTAAATAAATACAATATGATAGACATTGGAAACCTTGGAGAGCAAAAAACTCTTTTTCCTCATCTTCACGGTTGGCTGTTGATTGACTTTGATATAAACAGTAAATAATGTCCATATTAATTATATCTAACTGCCTAATTGTTGAGCTCAAATAAAGAAACGCAGTTTTAAAATACGGCTAATTTATTTAAAATAAAAACTAAATATATTTCTAAGAAAGTGTTAAAAAAAAGAGACAGGGGATAATGATGTAATAAAGAACAGCTAGAAGGAAAAATGTGTGTGTGTCAGCATTTTCTGGAATTTACTGTCCTATGTTCCAATTAAATGAACTTGCTGTGTATGCGCAAATATAAAGATCTTTTAATCCATGTTCTGAACACAACGAACACAGAGTGGTTTTACTTAATTCTGTGCTTGGGGCCTGCAGAGTAGCCAGAGCTGATTACAAGATTGTGTCCTTTTTTAACATGTATGTTATGTATGTTTAAACAGGAAGATTATCTGTAAACTTTAAACACATTGGGGTAGATCCAGACCTAAGTACGTTAGTGTTTTTACGCTAACAGCTGACATAAAATCGTCTATTTGTATGTACTGCACATGTGCGCGGCAGATGTTACGCCATGTAACTCTGAACATACGTACCATCAGCGTAACTACGAATAAAGGGGCGGATCATCCATACGACACCCGGAAATACGCTTTGGAGGTGGAGGGAGGCATTTATATTGTACAGTATGGGCCGGGTTAGGCCATTACGTATGTGAAACCATTACGTACGTCCGTACTTATGCTTTGAAAAGTTAAGGTAGGGTTTAAGAAAAGTAAAATAACCAAAGTACATATGAGCGAGGGGAGTGCCTTGAACATTCGCTAGCATAAATACGCTACACGATGAAATGTAACAAGCACTTAGGTCTGGATCTATCCCATTGTTTGCATATAATACTTACTTTCCAGTGTATGTTTTCGAGTTGCATACATCCTAATTATCAAATACATTTCAAGAAATACAGAAATCAGTATAACATGTCTCTTAAAGTGTATACTGCAGGGTTGCCAATTCTCCCGGAGTTCAGGCAATTCTTCCAGTATCGCGGGAGAGCCAGCATATCTACCGTTCTTAGTGTTACCAGGAACTGGGTGGAACTTAATGACATCATTTGTGTCATCAAGCCCTGCTCCCATCCCTAGTAATACTATGAAAATGTCATTGCTGTTGAGAGGGCAGGCTTAGGGGCACGATTTGCATAAATTGTGTCATCAAGCACCAACCGGCATACCAGCATATATCTGTTACCTCCGGCATCTTATGCATGATGCACTATCCTACACTGGATGGTGGATACACAATCCACTCGTAGGAGAGCAGGGGGAGTGCCCAGATCTCACATGCAGACTTGTGAATCACAAATTCCATATGATAGCCTCCACAATGGGGGCTAACATATGGAAAACACCCTAAGCTCTGAATCCAGTCCTGTATACCCTTTAAATGCTTGCCAAAATACTGTGGTATTCCAACAATTTCATAGAGATACACACACACATAGACACAGACACACACACAGACACACACATAGACACAGAGACACACACACACACACACACACATTTTGTTTCTTACAAGACCATGAGCAGGCAGACAGTAGCCCATTAAATTCTGTTCTATTTTACAACAGCTGGATTGAGTGTGTCACATCAAAGAACTGTAATTAGGCAGTATTAGGACTGTCTGTGAAACAAAAACAAACTATGTAGATGGTGTTAAAAAATATAGAAATTCAATCACATCCACAGCATACAAATCAGGCATAGCAAAATCAACACATTGAGTATCTAGAAAAAAGAAAGAAAGCATTGGTTCAATCCCTTCCTGTATATAAACTTCTGGAAGTCTTTCATCACAGACACTGAATTTTGCTAAGAAGTGTAACTTCATGAGTTGAAGTAAAGGGGTATAAGCCCCCTATGTGTTGGCTGTCTAACGGTGTTAAAGTCATTAATGAATTTTTTTTGATAATTCAGGAAAAAAATGTCTCCGAATTGCAAATATTAACTGAGAGCTAGGTAAATAGGTTATAAAATAGGACCTGATTTAGACCTACACTGTTACCTTGGTCAGAGATCTGACTGCAGCAGTTGTGGAGATCTGATGACAGATCCCCTTTGCATCCTAACTATCCTACAGGAAAGTGGGGGCGACTCCACTACCTGTTACAGAGTGGGATGTAGTCGCCACCTCTAATATGCTATTTCTGAAATAGAGACAGCCGAAAGCTAATTTTTGACTCTCTCAATTTCGAAAATAGCACTAATTTGAATATTTAATTCATGAATGGATAAGTATGCTGATCAGCATTCCACCCTATCATTCATTAGAAAACTGCCACTACAGGCCCGTTGCGCCACCGCAAACCTGTCACACCACTACAGACCCTCTGCACTGGAGCGGACAGGTGACTATTATAGATGAGTCTATAGGGGGTCTATGAGAAGTCTTAGAGTTGGGCTGCAGGGAGGGGACACTTAATGTAAGGCTGCAGGGAAGGGTGTGTTATGATTAGGCTACAGGGTAGAGAGTCTTAGGGTAAGATTATGAAGAAAGGTTAGAGTCAGGATCGTGAAGGGAGTCAGGGTTAGAGTAATGGAAGCGGAGGGTTAGCATAATGTATATTCCTTCTTCGGTGGATCGACTGCTTCTCCTCAGCAAGGAAATGGCTGTTCTCAGTCGCCACCCACACCCATACGGGGTTACGGTAGCTCATTCCTATCTTGAGATTGTTGACAAAACAGAGAAAAAGTATGTTGGCGCTCCAGCCCCACCAAAAACCACAGCTGTCACAAGGTGGACCTCACCCACAGTTATGTAACAAAAAACAAAAAACAATAGAGAGCACTGGGAGATGGTCAAAATAAATAAACAAATGTACAAATTTAAATAGTAATCAATTGTGATGGTTGAAAAATATGATAAAACACCAGTGCATTAACCAACGTATATTTAATTTAAAAAAATTAACCACAGAATTGTTGGCAAAAATGTCATATAACATTAAAATAGAAATAAATAAAAATTGGTATGTAAGGTGAATAAAACAATGTAGTTTAGTGTATTCTGATAGTCACACTCAGCTTCAGTGTGTGACTTTAGCGTAGAAGAAATATCAAAATCAGTAGTGGACACAACACTGCAGTTCAATATAATACGATTACCACATTTAGCTTCAATGTTTGACTTGGACGTAGAGGAGAAAACGAGTCAATTCAAATATAATACTTTCAAATAGTAATGTAAAAGAGTGTTAATAGTATATCATGTCGGAGCAGTTGTTAGAAAGAGTGAAAACTTGTTTGGGGGACGTTACCCAACTTGGTTGAACGGATCAGTCTTTCTCCCCATGGAGTGTATACAAACCATGTGTGGAAGTCTTTCGTGTCGGGTGGCCAGTTTGCGGCTCCAATTATGCAAGGAAAGTATCCGGAGGTAACAAGAGCACTGCCCCTCATGCAGTTATTCTAGGAATAAAGTGACTCCTCTCCAATTAAAAGTCCACAGCTAGGTTCTATTGTGCTGACTCAAGCGTGTCGATATACACATGGGGCCAGATCCAGAGCTACGAAATTTCGCACGGCGGGCGAATGCGTACTCCTTTATACGGGGATACTAATTAATTAAGCCAGCACCTGTCAGATGACAGCTGAGAAGCATAAAATGGTTTCTGTATACATAGTAATAATAACCGTATTGACAAATGATATTTTGGACATTAGAATGAACTAATATAGAACTCAAGAGTGAACATAGGTATAGAGATATTAAGGTGTGAAAAAAAACAATAATTAACCTTTTCAACACTGACTACAAATAGAGTCAAGGTAAAAGACAGAGGAAAAGAACATAGGGCCAGATTTACTAAGCTGCGGGTTTGGAAAAGTGAAGATATTGCCTATAGCAACCAATCAGATTCCAGCTCTCCATTTCCTATTACATATTAGAGAATGTCAGCTTGAATCTGATTGGTTGCTATGGGCAACATCTCCACTTTTCCAAACCCATAGCTTAGTAAATCTAGCCCATAGTTTTGTTTTATATTTTAGTATTTTAGTAGCAAGGAGTATATATTAAAGATGGAAAAAGATATAATAAAAATTAGAGTTATGAATAACAAGCAGTAGAGGGAATATTGCATACTAGAGATAAATTGATAATACTAGTAAAGACACAATAAATGAATCGTCGTGGCTTTTTGATATTAGCGACAATAAATAATAGAGGAACATAATTTGTAAAAACATAATTTATAAATAAATAAATAATAGTGAACAACATAGTAAATCATAAAGAATATAGAAAATGCAATAATTAAAACTGTAATAATTAAATAGTTACATAGTTACATAATAGTGAACTTATAAAATGAATAATGTGTAAATAGTGTATGGCTGTCAAAATCTGAACTTACACTTGAATATAAAATGACCAACAAGAGATCTAGAAATATATTGTGCAGTTAATTTATTAGTAAATATAAAAATCACATAATTTCTTAGTCAAGATTACAAAAACTTAAGATATCTGACACCTTAGAAAACTAAAACCCAAGTGTTGTGAATTCCAAGGCCTCATTTAGGCCATCAGGTACTAGGGTCTGTAATTGAAAGATCCATTAGATCTCACTTCGACACAGTAATCTGAACCTGTCACCACCGCTTTGTGTAGGTTCGATTACGTCAATAATTGCAACACGTAAACCCTTGTGATCACCAGTTGAAGTGCTTGGCTACATTATGATTAGAACATTTTTTATAATGTTCCTGCGGTGTTCTCGTAGTCAGTGGCCGAGTAGTGCGCCCCACATATTGTAGGGCGCAGGGACACTAAAGGAGATAGACTACATAGTTAATTTCACATTTCAACAAAGATTTTATAGAAAAACTTGTTTGTCACGGATGAGATGAAGGTTGTGCTATGGTGCTGAATGTGATTACAAGTGAGGCAACAAGGTTTGCTACATTAAAAGCAGCCTACTGGTTTGGGTGGTAACCAACTCAGGGACCCAATTGTATCTTTGAGATCTGGTTTTAATGATTTAATCTAGCTTGGAGCCAAGATATTTTTTAGATTTTAATTTCTTTTATAAATCACACAAGGTTTATTATTTATAGTTTTCTTTAAAATTGGATCACACATTAGGACTTAAAAGTTATTATCTAGTGCCTTCCTAATATCATGTGACATTGTTTTATATTTAAAGATAAATAAAACAGTCTTTTTAGTATTTCCCTCAGATCTCTTAAAATTATTTCTTTTTTTGGGGGACAATAAAGTATCTCTAGCTACCTTTTGGACTTCAGTAAAAGCCTCCTGGAGCAACTCATCTGGGTAACCTCTGAAGGTAAACCTGTCCAATAGATCTATGGATTAGGACAGAAAAGTCTCTTGGGTCGAGCAATTATGCTTAATGCAACATAATTGCCCTTTAGGTATGTGACGGATCCAGGGGTGGTAATGTCCACTTTGGAAATATAAGTAGTTATTGACATCCACCTTTTTGACAAAGGTTTTGGTCATGACTGTTGAATTTTGAATATAGAGACTAAGGTCAAGGAAGTCCATGGCAGAGTAACCCCAATTTAACGTAAATTGTAAATGATAAGAGTTAGTGTTTAAAAAATATAACAAAATCCTGAATATCAAAATAACGTGTATCCCAAATCAAAAACAAATCATCAATGTACCTCGCATAGAGCACCAGACTCGCCCCGAACAGCCCTCCCCACACATATTCCTCCTCAAATGTTCCCATGTAGTGGTTGGCAAAGCTCGGGGCAGATCTGGTGCCCATAGTGGTGCCAAGCACCTGGAGGTACATCTGATGTTCAAAAGAAAAATAATTATGTGTTAAGATAAAAAGAATGGACTGTAACAAAAAATTTGAAAATTATTGGGTGACTCCGCCATCTCCTTCCAAATAGCCCCTCACAGCCTCAACCCCAGCTAGGTGGGAAATGTGGGTGTAGAGGACTTTAACATCCAATGATGAAAAAATTTAATAAGGTTTCCAATGAAAATCTTTAAGCTTATTCAGAAGATGCATGGTGTCCCTTAGATGTGATTTAAAGTTAATAACATATTTCTGTAGGTGATGGTTAATATATGATGACAGATTACATGTAAGGGAATTGATCCCCGAAATTGGTTGTCCCGGGGAATCAGTGAAAGATTTATGTAGTTTGGGGATATGATGGAATTTAGGAATCACAGGATATTTATTGTAGAGGAAATGATATTCATCCCTGTCAATGAGGCCTTTTTCCAGAGCATCATCCAGAAGAGATCTGAGCCCCAGCTAGTAGTCATTGGTGGGGTCTCTTGGTAAAGGTCCATAAAATGTTTCATCTTTCAACTGTTCATTGCCTCTGAGATATAGGCAGTCCTATCAAGAATTGTGACCCCCCCCATTTGTCCGCTTTTCTGATGACTATTGTACGGTCATCTTTAAGTTCTTTTAATGCCAGTTGTTCCCCTCTACTAAGAATTCCAGTTATAGTTTTTCTGGTGGTTTTTGAGCATATTTCTTTAAAATCTCCTAAGGTTAGTTTATAAAATATTTCTATGGCTCCTGTTTTTTGTGCTGTAGGAAAAAAGTTTAAGGGGTTCTTAAATAATTTCTTATTGCTTTCTGACTCAATGGATAGAGATAGGGGTGAATATGAATTTAAATCACCCTCTTTATATAGTTGCTCCAATAATTGGAGACATTTACGGTCATTGGGGCAGATCCTGAACTACGCATTTCCGCGAATTTACGTGTGGCGGACACGTAAATTCGCAGATTTGTACGCACTGCGCATGCGCACCGCAGAAAATACGCACAAGGGTAATTCACGTATTGCAAACGTAAATACTTACGTGTGGGCGTGCCAAATTTACGTTAGTGACCAATACGTGCGTTTTACGTGAAATAGGCGGGGGGCGGTATTTAAAGTGTACAGTATGGGCGTGCTAAGCTGCGTACGTTCGCGTAGTCTGTACGCCCGTTAGCGGACGTATGCTGTTACGTTAGGGAAAGTTAAGGTAGGGTTTGGGTAGCGTATTTTCACAAACTACGTCCGTGCAAGGGGTGTGCCGAGGGTAGCGTAGCGAATTTACGCACACGAAAATACGCTACGCTAATACACGTACGGCAAACGTTGTTCAGGATCTACCCCATTATCATCAAATAAATCAGTCTTGTCAACTAGTGCTGTATCCCCAATAGTCCACAAACCTGTTGAGTTCTATAAATAAATCAAACTTGTTGGGGCTAGCATCTGGAGCATTACATAGACCTTTTTAAGAGGGTAATATGTTCAGTCGTTGGAATTTTAGCAGAAAGATTAAAAATCCCCTGTCCCACTACTACATTTTTAGTTGTTTTTCCGATGATTTTTCCTGCCTCCTCTTTTTCCTCTATCTCCAGAGGTCTTTTCGGAGACCTTGGGGCTAGTGTCTCGAATCGATTCACCCATCTAGATCATAAGGGTTTACGTGTCACAATTATTGACGTAATCGAACCTACACAAAAAGGTGGTGACAGGTTCAGATTACTGTGTCAGAGTGAGATCTAATGGATCTTTCAGTTACAGACCCTACTACCCGATGGCCTAAATGAGGCCTTGGAATTCACAACACTTGGGTTTTAGTTTTCTCAGGTGTCAGATATCTTAAGTTTTTGTAATCTTGACTAAGAAATTATCGTGATTTTTATATTTACTTTTAAATTATCTGCACAATATATTTACAGATCTCTTGTTGGTCATTTTATATTCTAGTGTAAGGTCAGATTTTGACAGCCATACACCATTTACACATTATTCATTTCATAAGTTCACTATTATGTAATTATGTAACTATTTAATTATTACAGTTTTAATTATTGCACTTTATATATTCCTTATGATTTACTAGGTTTTTCACTATTATTTATTTATAATTTATGTTTTTACAAATTATGTTCCTTTATTATTTATTGTCGCTAATACGGAATCTTCAAGAAGAACTATCAAGAAGCCACGACGATTCATTTATTGTGTCTTTACTAGTGTTATCAATTTATCTCTAGTGTACAGTATTCCCTCTACTGGCTTGTTATTCATAACTCTAATCTTTATTATATCTTTTATTATATCTTTTTCCATTTTTTATTCATACTCCTTGCTACTAAAATACTAAAATATTAAACAACATTATGTTCTTTTCCTCGGTCTTTTACTTGACTCTATTTGTAGTCAGTATTGAAAAGGTTAAGTATTGGTTTTCCTTCACCTTAATATCTCTAAATCTATGTTCACTCTTGAGTTTTACAATAGTTCATTCTTTGTCAATACAGTTATTATTACTATGTTTCCATATAGAAAAACATCATTGCATAATCAATAAAAAATGCTATATACTTTAGAAACCATTTTATGCTTCTTAGTCGTCATCTGACAGTCATATTTAGTATCCCCGTATAAAGGAGGGGTCTTGAGTACATGCTGTTTTATATCTTTTAGCTTGATAAAGTGTCCTGATAGACACGAAACGCGTTGCTAAACATCGGTATCTAAGGTTATAGTGTCCATGTGTATATCGACACGCTTGAGTCAGCACAATAGAACCTAGCTGTGGACTTTTAATCGGAGAGGAGTCACTATATTCCTGGAATAACTGCATGAGGGGCAGCGCTCTTGTTGCCTCCGAATATTTTCCTTGCATAATTGGAGCCGCAAACTCTGCCAGCCTGGCCAACCGACACGAAAGACTTCCACACGTTGTCTCTTTATGCTCCATGGGGAGAAAAACTGATCCGTCCAACCAAGTTGGGTAACGTCCCCTAAACAAGTTTTCACTCTTTCTAACAACTGCTCCGACATGATATACTATTAACACTCTTTTACATTACTATTTAAAGGTATTATATTTGAATTGACTCGTTCTCTCCTCTATGTCTAAGTCATACATTGAAGTTAAATGTGAGAAAAACTGATCCGTCCAACCAAGTTGGGTAACGTCCCCTAAACAAGTTTTCACTCTTTCTAACAACTGCTCCGACATGATATACTATTAACTCTCTTTTACATTACTATTTGAAAGTATTATATTTGAATTGATTCGTTCTCTCCTCTATGTCTAAGTCATACATTGAAGCTAAATGTGGCTATCGTGTTACAGTATATCGAACTGCAGTGTTGTGTCCACTACTGATTTTGATATTTCTTTTACGCTAAAGTCACACACTGAAGCTGAGTGTGACTATCACAATACACTAAACTACAGTGTTTTTTTCACCTTATGAGTTACATACCAATTTTTATTTATTTCTATTTTATTGCTATTTTAATGTTATATGCATAATTGTATGACATTTGGTTAATGCACTGGTGTTTTATCATATTTTTCAACCATCACAAGTAATTACTATTTACATTTGTACTTTTGTTTATTTATTTTGACGATCTCCCAGCGCTGTCTATTGCTTTTTAGTTCTTCCTACCTTGAGATTGTGCCAATCCAGAGTTATGACAGTAGCAACTCAAAACAGGTAGTTCTGCAAACGTGCATGCTTTTGATGTATTAAATATTAAAATATATTAAACTTTATATGAAGATGTGAACTACAACTATGTATTTGAAAGAAGCAGAACTTATCTTACATAGTAAGGCGGAAGATGTAAGACACAGGCTACTTGTACTCAGACATTGTTTTCTGCAGCTAACAGAGATCTTTGGAATGCTTTGTGATCTTTTACCTTTGAAATGGTCTTTCATCGGAAAAGAAAATGCAGTGAGAAGGAAAAAAGGAAATGACAGCAAAGAAACCAGGAAAACAATAATGCACTGATGTCATCAGGATATGTACATCAGACATTTAATTTTTTGTTCATAGCTTGCAGAAAATATAAATCATGTTAAACAACAATACTTACAAAAAAATCTGATGATAAAAATGTAATATTTTAGGATGGGAATCCTAAGATCTGATAATAATGTAATGCAATTGCAGCTCCAAACAACAGATACATATGTGGCCAGGATAACCACTGGTAACCACTTCCCTTGCAAAAATTGATTTCCTATGGCCAGGAACTGCCTTATGTTTTTCAACTTATTTATAACATTTAAGTCTGGATCAGTATGCATAAAACTAGGGCAGGCCTATATTGTGCACTGTAATACCAAGGGACACCAACTTGCTATAGCCCCTGGTCCTCTGTTGGAAAGTGTCAGAAATGTCTGTATAGGTCGTGATTCATTCCGATCAGGTAGCAACGATGTGTGTGTACTGTATGCACTGAAAGCTTAAAACATTATGCAACGATTGAAGATTTGGCTCTTATATATAAAAAAAAAACCTGAAATTCATTAAAAATAAAATTGTCTTATAAAATCCATAAAACCTAAATAAAAGCACAAAAGTATGTATCTGTTAATCACAAACATATTTTGGATTTAAGTATAATTTACATTTATTACATTTATTCAAATGTAAAATAACATTGCACATTGATGGATGACTTTTAATTCAGTGAAAATATTAATCAAACATATTCATGGTGAATTTCAAAGAAAAAAAAACAATGACACTAATAACTATCTGACCTAAGGTTGTGTCCTTATACTGAGTGCCACATTGTGAGCTCACTCCGTGCCTCTCTCTCTCTCTCTAACATGATCAGTAACATATTTAGCAGTTGAGAAAAATTCATGCTGTAGTCCCAAAAGGATTTCCATTGTTTATTTTCTAATCCACTGCAGGTTTTAATTTTGGTTTTTCAGACGGCAATTTAATTTTTAATTTCTTGATTACAAATGAATTCATGCAAAAGTGCATAAAATACTTTTGAGCATATTACAAATGAGCATATCAATTAAATATGCAGTTAAATTTACAATCAGAAAAAGTTCTTTATGAAGTGCTTTATTTAAAAGGGATGGGACTGATCCAGAGCCGTACTTACATGTAATTTTGAGATGTTTGCTTCAGTGTGCTCTGCCGCAGTGTGTCCCGGTATATTTAAATTAAAAGGGGGTAGTTTAGTGCTCCTGCGAGCACCATAGCAGACCAGATTTTTTGCGCTTCCACTTAAAATTTTACACCACCTCAGGGCTGGTGTAAGCTTAAGATACTAGAGGATTTCCTTTAAGAATCAATTATGATTACCCACACTAGTAATTAAACACATGTCATACAATACACTATACAGACTATTTATTTTACTGTCTCAATTCTGACCCAATCATGATCACAGCACCTTATGTTTTTTGTTTACCTTTTCTGATCACATAAAGTGTTTTCAGTTCTCTTCACTTTCTGGTGTTTTCACTCAGCTGCAGGAATTATCCCACACAGGTGTTGCTCATTGCCTTGTTGGATGCACTACTAGCTGTCATAATAACCCTTCACTAGCTAAGCCTCCTTGTCAGAGCAACAGATTTTCATCACCTGCTGACTTGTGTCCTCATGTTTGCTTGTGTGTTCTGGTTTCTGGTTACTACTCCTTGGTTCTATTATTTCTCCAATCGTGTCTCCAGTTGTTTCTCCATTGGTTTCCTCAGTTCCTCTATCATTCGGTATCCAGTTCCTGTGTTCCTGCGTCTTTCGGTATCCAGCTCCTGTGCTTCTTTGTCTCCAGTTACTGAACTGCTTTGCCTCTGGTTCCAGCTCCTATCTTGTCACTGTATCCATCCTCGGTAGCAGTGTCTCTGCTACCTGTAACTACTACCTCTCCTCTCTTCAGATCAGCCTCTCAGCATCTGTGTGCTTGTTCAGAGGGGTGTGACCTACCCCTTGAATGTAGCCAAATCTATCCCCACCAACTGGGACTCTGGTGAACACCTGGTTTGTTGTTAGCCTCCGCACCTCTGGACCTATATGGTGCATTTTCAGGCCAACACTGAGCTTGGTGATTAACATTTACCCAGAATAGCAGGGTATTGCAATTACATTGCAAATTGTAAATACAAATATTATTTTTAAGGGGTTTTATTTTATTTTAATAATCAAAATAAATAAAAATTTCTGTTACGGTTATTAAAATTAAATAAAGTGATAAAATGAAAACATACTTTTGAATCATGCAGACTTGTATAGGTTGCTGTATTACACCTTGCAGCCTATCTTCCTATACTAGGCCATTTGTGTTTCAAAAGCTGTTCTATTTAGTACCACCTATTCAGAGTTGCTAATGTCAGAATTCTGGCGATAGCGCACATATTTAAATCTGTGCATCCTGTGCACAAAAACTCTGCATCAGCTCTGATGTCTGCAAGAGGCTTTTCCCTTTCTTGCTTTTTTCCCTGAGCAATAATACAGTGAGGCCTCTACTGGGATTGTTACCAAGATGGATGCTGTTGATTACTTGGCAGTTTTCTATTTCAAAAAAATTACAGCCTGAAACCAAAGACACAGGAACTGTCTTAATGGTAGGCATTGTGTGCAACTGCCGAATGTCTCCTTCCAATTGTTAATGGTGGAAAAATCATTGTGATGCAGTGGGGATCCCTTGGAGACAGTTCTATCATTACAATAGTCAAGTAGGCAGAACATGTTGTCTTAATCTAGAAGTCCCTTACTGTGCAATAAATATGGGGAAAAAATGTATACCGCACATGTACAAAAGCTCATCTTATTTTGAGATTGCTATTAAGCCATGTTTATAAAACCACAACAAGGTCCAGATAAGACTGCTGAATTACGCTTAGCTTTGAGTACTTTATCTGATAGTTAGCAGCTTTTTTCAATTTGAGTCACAGATCGACTCAATAATAGTACAAAATACAAAATTTTTTGAAAAAAATGACAGCCTTAATAAATCAGATAGATAGCAAAAAAGAAAAAGAATATCATAGTGGCTGAAAAAACAGGAAATCATAATGATTGGTATTTTTAACAAATAACTTTACTCATGATAAAAATATTTATAAAACATAGCATACACAATTAAAAAATAATTGTAGCTTAGAGAGCAATGACTTGGACAAGAAGAGCATAAATTGATACTGCTTGAAAAAATCAATCCAGATAATAAAGGTGCTAGAGAAATAGTTCTCAGTTGGTAAATAGGAAAAGGGGAAGTCTCACAAATAAGAGTAGATAACAGTTGGATCCTCCGCTGATTAGGAACCGATATTCCAAAGGCGGTCAATAAAAGTGTATCGCTACAATAGCCCACCTCAATATTCAGAGCGTGGAATGCAAGAGTTGACGCAAATGGTGGGCACCTAAAATGTGATTAATAGCTGTAGTCCCACACCAAATACAGACTGTCTCCAATAGTAGGTAGCACCTAATAAAGATTGCAGGTACCAAAGATCCAAGTCCAGCACTTAAAGCAGGCACCAATTTTCATTCCATCGGAACTTGTAGTTCGTTATTTGCTCTGCATTTAAACACAAGTCAATAATTGTTCCACCCCTAGGACTGGATCCAAATTTATGTAAGTGCTTGAAATTAGTTACTCTTGGCCTAAACCATGTTGATTGCAGGGGGAGTCAAGTTAATTGTATTCTTTGCATGCAGGGATATATCGTTGAATTGCTTACTGCACACAGATACTGACCAGTGTTACTATTACACTGTTACTTAGATTTGGGATAGGAAACATCACTTCTCAACTCTAATACTGTTTGCAACAGATGAAACATCACCCCCCTGCAATCAACATTTGACTAATAGGTCATTCCTTTCCACTCCAACAAAAGTAGAGATAGCCACATCCAAGAGGGGTTTGGGGTATCTTCTATTTTTACATTTTTCAATCAAAGTGGCCGACTGTTAAATAAAATCAACATCAAGAGTGCAGTTTCTCCTAAGCCTGCCTATTTGTCCTGTATGTTTCTAATCCATGGTTTGTAATGTCTGCTAGTATAATATTAATAATTATTAGAGTTCACTGGTTAGTTGTAGTTCTTGCAGATGACTTGATCATCATGCACTGTTACTGTTAGGTCTAAAAAATTAAAAGAATCAAAACTAAAATGTGTAGTAAATATTTTCATTTAAACAATTTTTATTAGAGTTCTGAAAATAAGTACAATATTCTATGGATACATTGCAACATGGGATAAGTGTCAAATACAGTAAACCAGGTTACAATAAAGTATCACATAATCGTTCCTTACTAATTCTGCGTGGTTATTGTGTTTCAAGTGAATCTCCACTATGGCACCCAATCGCACCGCCAACCATCTTTGTTTGTAAAATCGATAAGTATACATTATACAGCCATTAACCATATAGGTGGGTCTAAATGTAAAACCCTTGTTTCATACCATCAAACCCTGTGGAAACATTTGTGGATATTGGGCTAAACAGTAATTGGTAATGTGTCAATATATGTTTCCCATAGCAGAAACAATTTCTCTAAGCGTTGTTCTTTGTGTAACGACACCTTAAACCATTCCATACGAAAGTCACAGTATAATTTATTATGGAACAACTTAATGTTTGGTGGGTCATTTTTAAACACATTGGGCCTGATCCAGACCTAGTTAAGTGCTTGAACTTAGTTACTCCTGGGCTAAACCATGTTGATTACAGGGGGAGTCAAGGTAATTGTATTCTGTGCATGCAGGGATATATCTTTGAATTGCTTACTGCACACAGATACTGACCAGCTTTACTATCACACTGTTATTTAGACTTGGGAAAGGAAACATCACCTCTCAACTCTAATACTGTTTGCAACAGATGAAATATGACTCCCCTGCAATCAACATGGTTTATCCCAGGAGTAACTAAGTTCATGCACTTAACAAGGTCTGGATCTAGCCCATTATTGTGCCACAGTTGATGTTATTAAAAGTAGCTGTCTACTCTCTTTGGTGCATTTAATGGTACGTCATACGTCAGTGGGACGTAATTAAGTAAATAATTTGTAGTAAATAAGTGGACTCATATCCAAAAGGTTTTAATTTTTGGGCATTCCCACATATAATGGACAAAAGAGGCATTCAGTTTATTGCATTTTGGGCAAAAAACAGTATTAGGCATGTGAAGTAAATTTTAAATAAAAATTATAAACATTCAAATACTAAACAAACTTATAAGTAAATTCCCCAGTACCATTTCAAATAATAAATAAATCATCAATAAAATGACAATATTGCACCAGGTTTGCCCCAAAAGGCCTTCCCATACATGGGACTGTTCAAACATACATGTACAGGTTGTTTTAATTCTTTCAATTTTTACTTTAATTAAGCCATGTTTATGCCAATTTTGGCTCAGATCCTCAGGTCCATCCATCAGTGAAATTACGTACGGAACGTTTTGAAGGTCGTGCCCGTGTGCGTCGTATGGATCAGCATACGTAATGTATGTTATGTATGCCGCAGGTTACGGGAGAGGGGCTGTCCCATTGTTTACGATCATCATATCTCCGCTGTCAAGGCGCAGATATACATGTAAATGAGGGGACGGGGCGGGGGATGGCCTGTTACGATCAGGTATGCGGCCGTAAGGCCACATAAGTGATCGGAAAAGTTAAGGATTTACTACAGAGAGCAGAGGATGCACGGGGTGTGCACTCCCCACTATGATGATGGCTGTAATGACCTCGGGTGCCCATAGGTCTGGATCCGGCCCTTTAGGTATATGTCTTGTGCATCTTTGTAACCCAAAAAAGTATTACTGTATTATGTGATCATAACTGTGAGAGTTATTTCTTACCACACAATAATAACTTGTGGTGGACCACATTGTTTTACAGTATGTAAAGAGGCTAATGGAAATGTGGCTATCAATTTGTTTTGTAACACTGAACCATTAATTTTCTATGTGGTAGGTATAGTTGGTTGAGATTAAGTTTCTTTAAAAAGGTGTTTGTCTACCCACAATCTTGGTGTTAACCTCCTAATTGGGGAATGGTTAATAAAAATGTAACATTCAATGCATTATTCCGTGAGTATAAACAGGCTGTGTGGGTATTTTCATTTTGTAGTAAATTTTGTTGTTTTTTATTCTAAATTGTATAATGTGGTTGTATTGTACTGTATGCTTGGCTACTGAAAAAGTCTGACCTTACATAAAAATTTGATAACACCATGTCTGGTTGTCAGGATACCAGGGGTTAGGCACAGAGCCCACTGGACTCCCCAGGTAATTAGGTTAGAGCCTGCTGGTCTCCCTTGATCCTTACGTTCAGCAGTCACACAGGTAAAGAAGAGAGAATGGTATAATAATGCCTTCATTGCATCAAAAACAATAAGACTGGTAACTAGGCAATAAAACAGTAGAAAGTACATCCATCACGTGGTACACAACATATGCCAGTAATTGTACCCATCCCTGTGAGTTTCCCTGAGAGTTTCTAGCCAACAAATAAAGTCCAAACAGTCCTAGTTGATGCTGCAGACTCCTGTCTGGGTAAATGCCTTGAGGGTCCCGGCCGCTCAGCAAATGCTCTCCACCAGTGTGGGGGGGCGCTGCGTCTCAGGCTCCCTGCTTTAGACAAACTCCCCAATTTCTACAGCACCAGCGAGTCTCTTCCCAGGAAGGGGAGTCTGTGGAAGGTCCTTGTAGTACTCTTCAGGTCTCTCAGCACTGGCAGAGGTCTCACCTCAAGGCCATTCAGAACCACAATCACCCACACTTCTGGGCCCTGGCAGAGGTCTCACCTCAAGGCCAGTCAGCCCAGAATCCTCCAGCCTCCCTCATCAATGGTCCTTTTGTTAAACCCCCTTTCTTACAGACAGGATGGCCCTCCCCAGTGTGTCTCTGAGGTGGGGGTTACCTGTGATTGGCTGCTCCTTGGACAGGTGTCAGGTAGTAAGAGTGAATCCAGGGTCACTGCATATTGTCCCCCCCCCCCTGCTGTTTTGGCCCCACTACGACTAGCTCAGGGCTAGTGAAAGTTCTTTGATGCTGATAACCCTTGGCCTTATGTAGATATGAGATAAGGAGCAGCCACTCCCAGACTTAACCCCTTCCAAGCTTTTTGGATCAGATTTGGCTTTCAGCTGATCAGAGCTTCCTGTAGAGAGAGGAGGTGGGTTAGGGGGAGATGCAGCCCCTCACCTGCATCCTGTAGAGAGAGGAGGGGGATGGGGGAGATGCAGTCCCTCACCTGCATCCTGTGGATGGAAACTGGGACAGTCTGACACTGAATAAGATGTACAAATCACAACAAACACTAATCACACACTATAACCTATAAACCACACATGTAAGTCTGCAGGGTAGACCAGGGTTGAAAAGTGCCATGTCCTTGTGTGAAACGAGGTGCAGGTGACTGTCGCCTTGTATGTCCCCTCGTTTCATCACACTGGTAAACAAAGAGGTGTAGTGTGGAGCCACAATGCCTTCACCAATAATATGAACCTCAGACTTTCCAACATTCCCCTTGTATGACCATTAGACCTCATCACATGCTCAACAAACTTCATATGCATTTTAATGTTATGACCAGATGCTGAATGTAAAGCATTTCCTCTTTTCCCTCCTTTCCACGAGGAGAGCTATAGTTTGCTCTCTAACTTCCAGTAATGCAGCACAAAGCCATAGCTAAAAATGTTTGTATCAGGACCAAAAAAGGCAAAATTGCACGACCAACTTTGAATTAGTAACCTGTTTAACTTTAAGAATGAACTTACTTGCGTCCCACCTTGGCTTTGGGTCCTGGGCAACTGTCCCTATCACAAACCCCTAGTTATAGTCCAAATGCAGCAAAAATAATCCATCAATAACAATTTCCCCAGCAGTGGTGAGACTATAAAGAAGACCCCTTCCTTCACTAGGGTGTGGGTCATTCACAAGGCCACACTGGCCATCTAGCACTTCTGGCAAATGCCAGATGGGCAGAAGGGATGTTTGAAAGATGGGCTAAGCTGAAAATGTGGCTACCAATTTGTTTTGTAATACTGAACCATTTATTTTCTATGTGGTAGTTATAGTTGGGTGCGATTAAGGACCGGATTCTAAAAGATAGCATATACGCAATCTACGTAACGAAAAGTTACATAGATTACGTAAAAAAGATACTACATATGCACAGTATCAAATATTGGGAGACACCGGAAGTATATGCAATACGTCCAGTGTTGTGAATCCGGCCCTAAGTTTCTTTGAAAAGGTAACAGACAAAAAACACCTGAGGGAATACCTCAAATGTAATTACAGTGCCCAGCCAAAGAAAGTATACTAACTGGTGTGATTAAAACAATATATTTAATTTCAAATCATAGGGGTATAGCCAGCAGCAACTCTGAGGATGACCAACAGCTAGACAAGAAGAGATGTGCTATGGATATCACCCAATTAATTTTTATTAAAAAACACTTTTTAAACATTATGCTGTGCCTACGGTACTTATTCTTTTGTTTTACATGTGCATAGAGTTTTATTTATCATTTTTAAAAAGTGTTTTTTAATAAAAATTCATTGGGTGATATCCATAGCGCATCTCTTTGAAAAGGTGTTTGTCTACCCACTATCTTGGTGCTAACCTCCTAATAGGGGAATGGTAAATACATAAAAATGTAACATTCAATACATTATGCAGTAACAGGGTGCGTGGGTATTTTCATTATTTAGTAACTTTCTTTTCTTTCCATTTTAAATAGTTTAATGTGGTTGTACTATATGCTTTGCTAGAAAAAAAGTCATGATTTGTGACTGACCTTCCATAAAAATATGATAACACCAGGGGCCAGATTTACTAAGCTGAGGGTTTGGAAAAGTGGAGATGTTGCCCATAGCAACCAATCAGATTCTAGCTGACATTCTATAGTATGTAATAGTTAAATGAGATCTAGAGCCAGATTTACTAAGCTGCGGGTTTGGAAAAGTGGAGATGTTGCCCATAGCAACCAATCAGATTCTAGCTGACATTCTATAGTATGTAATAGTTAAATGAGATCTAGAATCTAATTGGTTGCTAT
>WWET01000191.1:378306-403900 GCA_011038615.1 Limnodynastes dumerilii | reverse complement strand
ATTTGTATTGATTTCAATGTCCCAGTGATCTCACTGAAGTTTAAAAACAAACCAAAAAAAAAGTCCACCCCAGTAGTGTATTTAAACATATTGCTTTTCTGCCAAATTCAAATATAATTTTATTCAAATTAATATAGTAATCTATAGTATAACAGATATCTATGAAAATAAAAACAAATCTAATAATAAGGATTAAAAATGTCGAGTGTGGGGCTGTCATAAAAAAGTAGTTAGTAGTCATGTCATTAGGCCTCCTATTCACTACAGTGCCCCATATACTCCTCTCCCCCATAATCATTTACCATGTCTGTCTTCAGTCTTCTTTCTATTTCTTGGCTTCTCCATACTGGCTCTCTAGATGGCATTGATGAAATTTTAGTGCAATGCTGGTGTGACTTAAGGTTACATCAGCATCAGTGCGGAGGTGAAGACAGAGGAAGAAGACAAGTAGTTCTGGTAGGCAATGGTGATACAGTCAAGTCCTATGGCACTGTGACCTTTTTAAACCGGTTTCCATAATCCTTATAGCCTGTCAAAGGGGAATATTGTAGCTCTGGATCAGGTTATATTTCATTACCTGAGAATGCAGATATCTCTTTATTTTTATTTTTCCAACTCGTACATTTACTTATGTTTTGCTTTTAAATCCAAAAGCAGCTGTGTGCAGGTTTTTTTGTTACAAAAACTAATAGTAGATAGTAGACAGGCTCCTCAATCATCTATATGTGAATTGACAAGCAAACAATAGAAGTACATAAATATATTAACGAGAGGCGTAAATGAAATAAAGCTACCATTTAAAAATCAATTGGATTAAATAACTATAAAATAAATGTATAGAACAAAGTGCTGTACTGTACCATCATATAAAGGAGAGAATATTTAAATTGTGAAAGTCAAAGCCTCTGTTAAGTCACAGCCTACAGTACAAGTTTACAGCACACTTTGGTTGTGGGAGAGGGTACAGGACAGGGAGTTAATAATGAGAGTCAGTATTGCTGGCCATTCAGACAAATTGTTATATGATGATTCAACAAATGCTCTGATAATCGACTGAATAATCGGAGAAATAAAACGTGCCTGATATACCTGATTAGTGCCTTTTTAAGGTTTTTTTTGTCATTTTTTTGTCTATGTACATAGAAAGTGAGGGCAGATAAGAGCCACATGGCACATCCAGTCTGCCCAGTTGTTTATTTAATAGTATATTGACCCTACACCCTATTTACCCTCAATTTAGTATAAGATTTAGGTTATCCTTATATTTATCCCAAGCATGTTTAAACTGTTCTACTGTATTGGCCTCAACCACCTCAGATGGGAGAATATTCCATTTATCTATCACCCTTTCAGTGAAATCATTTTTCCGCACATTTCCTCTGAATCTACCACCCTCCAGTTTGTATCCATGCCCTTGTGTTCTATTACACCTCTTCCTTTGAAAAATGCCACCTTCCTCTAGCTGGCACAACCTTTGATGTATTTGAAAGCTGCTATCATGTCCCCCCTCTACCTTCTCTGCTCCAAGCTATACATGTTTAGCTCCTCTAGCCTCTAGTTTCCGTGTACTGCCCAGTAATCATGTAGAACAGTGTTTGTTGGACTGAGCAGCAGGATTATTATGCAGTGTGCAGAAGGCTTACATGTTTTTAAGTATATATAGTTGTCATGTTCTTATGCTTTTCTGATATGCAATTCTTCTGGGAGTCCTAACATAGGACCTTATCCAGATTTAAGAACATTAGGCCACTTACGCACGCAACCAGAGAGGTAGTGACAGGGGGCGTTCACTCCCCTCTCTCAATCGGTCAGACAGACCCCCACATGTATAGTAACAGTAGAGACGTGCTACATAAGGGGTATTCCCCAGAGACTACAGGTATTCCCCATATAAAAATATACAACAGTGTTAACCACTTCATGTTGCAGCAGTCAAAAGCACTCTATGTCATTATGATAGCAGGACAAAACTTGTCAACTTAACTCAGAGTTGCTGAGCGATGCATGAAGGGGAGGGGCTTAATGAAGTGATTTATGCAAATTGTGTCATTAAGCCCCGCCCCTGCATAATACTTCCCCGAGGATTATTATGCAGTGTGCAGAAGGCTTACATGTTTTTAAGTATATATAGTTGTCATGTTCTTATGCTTTTCTGATATGCAATTCTTCTGGGAGTCCTAACATAGGACCTTATCCAGATTTAAGAACATTAGGCCACTTACGCACGCAACCAGAGAGGTAGTGACAGGGGGCGTTCACTCCCCTCTCTCAATCGGTCAGACAGACCCCCACATGTATAGTAACAGTAGAGACGTGCTACATAAGGGGTATTCCCCAGAGACTACAGGTATTCCCCATATAAAAATATACAACAGTGTTAACCACTTCATGTTGCAGCAGTCAAAAGCACTCTATGTCATTATGATAGCAGGACAAAACTTGTCAACTTAACTCAGAGTTGCTGAGCGATGCATGAAGGGGATGGGCTTAATGAAGTGATTTATGCAAATTGTGTCATTAAGCCCCACCCCTGCATAATACTTCCCCAGTTTTATCTGTAATAGACATCGGGACGGGGCTTGATGGCGCAAATTGCATCATCAAGTCCCTTCCTGTCCCTAGCAACACTAGTATACTAGTGTTGCTAGGCAGGGGGGCAGGACTTGAGGCCTAAAGTCACTTGTGGGAGATTTGCCGGCTCTCTTGGGAGACTGGGAGAACTGCCTGAATTTCGGGAGTCTCCCGGCAACCCTGACTTAAGTGATAACACTGGGTCGGATTCAGACTTCCGAATTATGGATAAGTGGGGATCCGTAATTGCCGGTCTGCAAAATCCAGACATCTGTGTGATTGCTCCACTAATCACTCCCCTAGCACCAATGTCTATAAGCTACCTTGCGTTTTCTGACTCATCTGAACGTAAAATAAACGTGGTTCAAAAGTCTGGATTGATATGCGGTGCATTAGCACACCTATACTGTACATTGCAATATCAAGCTATGCCCACCTGCGAACACAAACAGACTCCTCTGTTGACAGGTGTCAGAAATGTCATGTTTCTTAAGTCTGGTTAGAGTGGATTGTGTTCTGATCAGGATACAAAGAACGACATCTGATCTGAAGGCGTGGAAATGAGGGACTTTTTAAGACATTACAGTCTATATTTCTTGAGGTTTTATTGACCGAAGAAGAGTTATTATGAAAAGTGCCCTACAGCATTAACTCTTGGCAAACCATATAAGCAGTTAATTAATTTATATTAGTATAGCCATTAGTCACTAGAATACATAGACTATACTTCCAGTTCTAAACAATGAATCACTGTTTCAGTAACAACACTTTGATGCCTTTTCTAAGCGTATGTGCCAAGGGATCAGTAGTCTCTGGTCTGTGCCTACAGCACACGCACAGTGCATAGTGCTCTGTCACTGATCTGTCTCCCTCTCTCCCAGCATAGTGTATGCTGACTGTACTGTCTCGGGTCTGTACCCCTCTCCTCGCTCTCTCTGCTGGACTGAGCTGACTGTCTCTGGTCCATGCCTCCCACCCTGATGCACAGTCCCTGGTCGGTGCCTCTCTCCTCCCTCTGCTGCACAGCACGTGTTATGTAGTCTCTAGCCTGTGCCTCCCTCCTCCCTCCTGCTACACAGTACTGGACTGTAATTGGAGGCACTCAAACACAGAGCTAGATGAATGAGTAAACTCCAGTCTATGACATTACCCACCGCAACCATCAGAGGAAGAGGACGCCCAGCGCTGGCTAGAGACCAGGCTTCACGTAATGCACCTAAGCAGGACCCTTTACTTGACTTTTTCCATGGATTGGAATTATTAGGCGTGACAGCTCTCTCTGTAAAGCCATAGCACACACTGTTCCGCTTAGTGCTGATCATCTGAAAGTGGACTGCATGACTGCTAGCAGATTCCTTATCTAAAGACAACTTTTATCATCCAGGGACACACTTCATTGCCTGCTGAGAGGTAAAATGCATGCATCTTATTTTACTATACTCAATACTTCAAGGTTAATATGTAGTTTAATAAATACAATAGGTATTCCTAGCAAAATGTCTAATAAAGTATCCATTTTACAGTGCACCTGTGCATTCAGTAGCGCAGAAAGCCCATACTTTCTCTAATGTGATACAGTTATACATTTGTAATATATCATCATAAGCTTCATGTTGAAAAGCACTTAAAAGAAGAAATCTGATAATGTGTTCTCAGGCAAAGATGCTTGAATTTAATCTGGAATAAAAATATTTAGGCATTTTGTATGTCTAGATCTAGGTTTTATAACCTACTTTCAGTGTATTATTTACAGTTAAGTGTTCATGATTAATTTCTGAATTTTAAATACATGTTAAATAATTTTAAATATATTTTAGGTGCTGTCCTATTATTAAAGGTACAAATTCCAGTTTTAACTGTAGTACACTCTATTAAAAAGTTCATTGTAATACTATGTGTGGATTATAAGTGCATTACAGAATCCTGTAAATATTCAGTGTTTTTCTCTTATACATTGGCAGAAGCAGACATTTCCTAGTAGAAGAAAGTCTGCCAACATTTGCAGGGAAATTTAACATGTAGATTGAGGCACAGACATTACCATTGTATCTTTCTTTGCCAAAATGTATTTTTAATGAAATATGTTGGAAGCATTCTTTTTTCTTTAAATCCCTAATAATGGATTATGACTGAGCTTGTAGAGAGCCTGTCTGGGGCATTATCCTTAAGTGTAATGTAGTAGTTGTGGATAATAACACTGAAAGGCTTGGCTTGTTGATATTGTAGTCTGTCAACTTTGGTATGATGTAACATGTGCATGGAATTAAGGCACAAAGTGTAGCTCACAGACAATATATCTTTGGTTCAGTACTGTTTTTTTTTTGTTTTTGCTATTTTATTACATAGATTTGAGTAGAAAACATGTAAAGTAAATACTATGTACTTTACACCCAGTGTTATTTCATATGATAATATTGCTTTAGTGACGGGGCTCCTAGTTTCTAACATGTCATTTAAACAGTATATTTACAGCATTTGTTTGTATTCTTAATGTTAAAAATAAGTGTTTTCAAATATGTGAAATGGACAACTCTTTTGCACACCCCTCAGTCCTCTTATTGGTTTCTCATGCGGACAGCAGCTTAAGCCATCTCTGTATGGTGTTAGTAATACTTTCTTACCTGAAGCACCTAATATGATCGCTTGCTGGTCCCTTTATCTTTACATGCCCTGTTCTGGTGATGTGCTTGGTTACATCAGATTTTTAATGCTTATGTAATATGCTGATGCTATATAAATACCAGTTCATAAATGCATTGGGGACCTGCTAGAGTATGTGGTATAGTGGTGAGACCAATCAAAATCCCCCACAATGCCATATAGATTAATTAGAGTTTAGTAATACTTAGGAATAAAGAATTAAGTAACAGTGTAATTGCAAGAGGTAGAACTATACTGTTGAAAGTTACAGTAATACTGCTCTGTTAATCTAGACCTTTAAATATTCTAGACATTTCTTCCAGCAACAATTACATTTAATGATTTTTTTTGCTATCATGATGATACTAAACATATCTACATAAGACATTTCACACTAGTGTTACATCCGTTACATTTTGCAGCTTTATAGTCATGTCTGTAACATATGACTGCTGCATCTTCTCACTGACAGCCTGACACCCAAAACTTGCTTGCCCTCATCATACCCCAGATACATCTCTGTTACTAATCCAAAGTAATTAGTTCATAGCAAAACACCATGATTTATCCTGTAGCAATGTGAAGAAGCCTGCTGAAAATCATAGTCATCTGTGGTGTATTGCTTATTTTAACCATTGCATGTCATTTGAAGTGTAACAGAGCAGCATCCCTTCAACATCATGTGAGTGATGTTTTATTTAGCTCAGACCGAAATGGCAAAATAGTTCCCACCTGTCTGTCAGCCAAGATTTAATTGTTCTTCAGTAATATATAGAATAAATAGAATAAATAAGATTGCTGAAAATCAATAGTTGATTTACCTGTCCAATTTTCAATTATATCAAGGGTTACTCTCCATTTTTTTTCTTTTGACATGACACTTTTACAACCCTGGTCTCTATAATGGCCCCTTATCAGCTTCAAGCAGTACTCACAGAGGTCTTAACAAACAACAATTGTTCAGTGGTCAGGAATTTAGCAAGAACCTAGAAAGCATTTGTGCTAGTGTTCTTGTGTGTGTGTGTGTCCTGCAGATCATCTGAGGCTTATTATTTGAAGTGCTCCATATAACAGTAATATTAATAATAATATTTAGGACAATTCTAGGCAAGTTATAAAATGGCTATAAGCATTGGGCTGTTGTATCATGTAAATGGGTTATTTAATGGTCACTTACTGAATTCCGTTCATATTTTGTTATAAATATACTGACTTTTGATAGATAGGATTTTTTAAAATCACACTGGACCGTATCCAGTCTGAAGCTGGCCATGCACTGGAGCGATTATCTGCCCCCGATCACCCCATTTTCAGGTAATCGTGCAAATATTCGCTGCAGTTAGTGGACAAGATCAATTTTTAAAATGCCAGATAAATGCTCTGGAATGATTATTTGGTCTTTCAGACGCTAGCGCCTGATAACTGTAAGGGAGCCAATCAGCTTAATGAGTGGCTCCCTATTCTTTAAGTGCCTTCTGCTAGGATCCCCTGCTGGGATCGATAATTGTTCCAGTGTATGGCCAGCTTTAAAATAAATTTTCACATGCACAAAGTTGCTAAAGTCCGCATGTAAAAGGCTTGTGCTCTCCTATGTATCTCCCCTCTCATAGACAGAATTTTACTGACTTACATGTCAGTAATCCTGCCTTAATTTTTTCACATGGGTCTCTGTGCGGTGTACAGAACACACTGACGTACAGATGAGCCTAACCCTGGCCATACTGCACAATTTATATATATACTCGATCGTATGGAGGGCTGGCACACCCTAGGGTATGCCACTCTGAATGTACAGAATTGCGTTCTGTACGTTCAGAGTTCCAATGCATACCGTCTGCAACATACATGCGCAGAACGCTAGCTCGCTCAACCCTACTTACTCGCGTTATTAGTTCTGGACATTAAATACAACAAACCTTTTTGGGCATTGAGTTTTACTAAGGAGCTGTAAATTTCCAGTGATACAATTGTTCAGCTATATCATTCAATAAAACAATCTTGTGTTCTCTTATTTTGAATTTTATTTAATATTTGCCATTTTGTGGAATTTATATTCCATGATATAGGTAGTGGAGTGTTAGTCAATTGATTCTGGTGTGTGAAGTGACTGCGGTAGCACATAATCTAAGGAACTAATTCTGCACATGTTGTGAAGCACTGTTTGTTGCCTCCCTGCATGTAGTGCCAATGTGTCTGGGGAAAAGATAACATTTGCAGAGTTGGCAGGGTGGCAGGACACCCTGATGCACACTGGGCTTGTTTCTTTCTTATAATGCTGGGAAATAAGGCTTCTGGTAAAATGTGGCTTAGTTTGTGCCTAATTGTGGAATGCAGAGAATAATTTAAGGATTTAATGTGAAATATCACATCTTTGCAGTCTGTCTGAACAAAGGCTCATGTGCATTGTTTCAGCAATTACTTGTTGTATGTACGAAAAGTCAACAGTGAGTCTTTCAGATCAATAAAAAACAATGTTTTCTGTGGCAGATGTTGATTGCTGATATACAAGATTACATGACTGTGAACATAACATACAAATAGATAGTACCTATAGAGTTTGTTTTTACTAACAGCCCAAGCTTTAGCTAAAGTAAACAAGATAAATACATAACTTTATAAGATATTAACCTAACATTGTTGACTATTGAGCAGACAAAGGGGACACATTTTGGGGGGACTTTATTGTCATATGTTCATAAGGCTTGTGTGGCTGCCAGCATGCTGAGAAGCTTTATTATTAGCACTCATGCCAGTACACAGTTAGGAATTTCCTATACATTTGTATTTTTTCAGTACAGTAAAAATGACCATGCCATGTGCAGTCCACTGCTGATCTACTGGCCTGCAGGACATAGGATATCCAGGTCACAGCTTACTACTCATCTGAAAAGCAGCACAATAAAATAGGTGTAGTGGTTTCTTTTGAAGATTACTGATATAACATTTTTTAAACTCATCAGTCCGGATCAGATTTGTCAGAGGCCCCTCTAGATAGTAGGTTCTGGAGGTTTGTGGATCAGGATCTTTTGTACATTTACCACATGAAGATCCCGAGGAGAAGTACCCGCTACAAGTGGCGCCCTCATTGCTTACTTCCGGAAAGTAGCCATGTGTCATAGCACACTGACTCGCAGAAGGAGGCAGAACCTATATATAGAGGCAGCATATGGACATCTGATGGATGTGGGTTCCCTCTAGGAACGGCCTTATTTCGAAAAGGGCCATTCTCTCCCAGTCAGTTTCGAACTGGCTGGGATATCGATTGCTTATGCCTCGATGAGGCATAGTAATTGATACCTGGGGCACCAAACACAGAGTTCCGAAAGGTAAGTGTAAAAACTAACCCCAGCCCTTCCCTTAATTCTGACCCTAACTCTCCCTTCCCCACGGCCTGACCCTAACCCTCCCTTTCCCGCAGCCTGAAGCTAACCCTCCCTTTTCACTAACCTGGCCCTAATACTCCCTTCTCTATAGCCTAACCCTAAGACTCCCCTCACCGCAGCCTGACCCTAACCCTCCCCTTCTATGGCCCTAACCCTAACTCTCCCTTCCTAAGAGCCTAACCCAATCTCCCCCCAACAAAGTCCCTGGAGAGGTAACTCACCACTCCGGAGCAGTCAGCGGCGGGTGTGTCGGGTCCGGCAAAAATGAATAGGTAAGTATGCCGATCAGCATACTCCCCCATTCATAAAAAAAATCTGAGCGGGGACTGCAACCGTCATCTGATTCGGCTAGCTGGACCCGGCAACCCGCTCACACCAGTAGCGCGGTCAGTCCAAGTCCCTCTTTGGAGGTACTGCTGTTCTCACTTGGGGCCATATTCAGACCCCTGGACGTATTGCATATACGTCCGGTGTTTACCAAAATTGGTCTTAAAGACCGCATATACGCAATCTATGTACCGAAAATATACGTAGATTACGTTAACAAATGATTACGCATGCGCAGTATATAATTTCGGTAAACACCAGACGTAAATGCAATATGTCCAGGTGTCTGAATACGACCCTTCGTTCATATGAATTATTGTGTACTGCAACTAAAAACTTTAAAACTTTTATTGTATTATTGACATCTTATGTGCATAAAATTTAGCGCTCCACACACTTTGGAACTCGCCAGGATTCTCCCTGTGACACACTGCGCTATTGCCACAGGCATACCACGGAGATTCCTGGAGAGCCTGAAAAAAGACTCTGGGACAGATAGGATCGGTATTTACGTAGCATAAACTTTCATTCAGCCTCAGACATTGAGGTCTGATTAATCTATTGCATGGCAAAACTATTTTTGTTTTTCCCTACCGTTTCTGTATAACATTTGTAGCCACATTTATTCACATTAAAACATACAGTTTGACAATAAGCATTGTTTCATTCCTGTTATAAGATTCCTTAGATTTTTTGCCTATAGTAAGTGCTGAGTACTGATATTGTGTTGGTATGGATTTTTCCCTCTGGGAGTTAGGGTAGCTCCTTATTGTACTTACAGCAGCTATCTATCAGACAACTCCCACCCCCCTCTCATCCTTGATTTTCCTTCTCTATTCCTCCTCTCCCTATCTATTCCCTTTTTTCTCTTTATCTCTTTCTTACCATCTTTCTCTTACCCTTCCCAATATCTAGGCAGTGCAGTCAGTCACTACATTTCTCCATTTACCAAATGTTGGATCCAACAATAAGTAAGCGTCAATGAATGTAAAAATATTTGAATACAATAAACTGGCTTAAAGAATATTTAGTACATTTTTGTTTGTTTACCATTGTGTCACTGTAATGCATGTGAGTACATGGTACCCAGTAGAACTCATACGTGTTTTATTAAACAAAAGATTTCCACACAAATTAACTGCAATTGCTTTGCTATTGTGAAAGAGTTACTACTGGGATTTACCATTTAATATGGGGATCACTATGAATATTGCATAAGCTGTAGATTTAAACAACAAGAAAAACATTCACATGTGGCATGGATGGCTTCTGGTATCATATTCCAGCAATAAATAACAACTGGTAACCATGAACAATTTAAGCTATCAGAAACAACTGCAATTGATGGCAACTATCCATTTGTTTATACAGTAAATGGAGACAAAATAAACATCATGTTAAATGTTGCTGTTACTTTTTTTATTTTTAGTTTAATTGTTTTACAAGAACTTGGTAATAGCTTTTCTCTTCTCTGTAATCCTGTCATGGGGTTCACCATTTCAAGATAGAATACTTACCTGTCCCAGGTGATATTTCTGGGAAATACCTGTGCAAATATCTGGAAATTAGCTTTCAGGGGCAGGAAAATACTTCCTGAGATCACAAGACAGTTAAGTATTAATACATTTTATGTTTACATAGGATTGTTGTGATCAGTGGCAGTAGTATTACTAAATTAGCTATGTTTTTGTTTTTTTAAATAGCGCCCAAGGGCTACCGCTTTTCACATATTACCTGTTTTAAGTTTAGGTATTTGATTACAGTTAACGTGTTGAGCACCCCGAGGTTATGGTGGGTTTATGAAGCCTTTGTCCTTGTGTAAACAGGTTTATTAACCAGAAAGCATAGACAGATTGTGAGCGCTAGACCATATCTGAGGATGTCTTTTTGGTCCTTCACATATATTATTAGGTAGTGGCTCAGACAAGTGGTCTCCAAAACTGACATTGACTCTGCCTCTCACTTCTACAATTCTTACTTCTGTATCAAGCTTCACAGATCACACAGTGTGATTCCCTGGCACTTCTGGTTTACTACATTCTACCCTTTACTGAATTTTCATGGACTCTCTTTTCATGACGTTATACAGACACACGTTGTTCTCCACAATCACAGGAGGTATCTGTCCCTGGAAACTATTCCAGTTCAAGGCATCATTTATTATTTATTAACAAGTTTTTATATAGCTATCAGGTTACTTAGCACTTTACAGAGAATATTTAACATTCACATCAGTCCCTGCCCCATTGGAGCTACATTCTAATTTCCTTAACACAGACACATTAGGGCTAATTATTCAGCATCCAATTAACTTGCTAGCATGTTTTCATGGTGTTGGAGGAAACTGGAGCACTCAGAGGAAACCCACGCAGACATCTCCACATCTCCATCAACATACAAACTCCACACAGATAAGGCCTAGTCCGGGAGTCAAACTTATGACCTCAGCGCTGTGAGTTAACATTCACATCAGTCCCTGCCCCATTGGAGCTACATTCTAATTTCCTTAACACAGACACATTAGGGCTAATTATTCAGCATCCAATTAACTTGCTAGCATGTTTTCATGGTGTTGGATATATATATATATATTGTTTTCCTCTAGAATGGTGCTATTAGATGTTGCTTCACTCCCTGATGACGGATAAGTTCCAAAACAGCTGTAGGTGGCTGGTGAGCGGTGCCTGAACTCTTTATGAACCGAGCTGTGGGTTTGCCTTACTGCTATGTATCTATGACACATCTCCCTTTATATATGACTATCTGGACTATATGCATTTACCAGATGGACTGTATCTTTGTATGCTGCCCAGTTACACTTGTTTTGGAGATGTCATGAAAACTTACTACTAGAAATCCCATTCGTGTTTACATTGGACATGATTTTCCCTATAGAGGAAACCATGTGTTTTTGCCTATTTTTGCACTTTTTTCTTGTACTTTTTGATCTGATGGCGGATCTTTGTCTTGACAAGGATCAGGATGTATTTATTGAAATTGCCTTATGCATTTGAAAAAGGAGTGCTGGTGTTGAATTTGTATATACAAGGGACGCTTATATATATATAATATTTAGAATTAAACTAACCTATTCTTTGTAAACGCTCCTTAAAAGAGATATGATTTTGATAAATCTTTTTTCCCA
Source organism: Limnodynastes dumerilii (assembly GCA_011038615.1). NCBI lineage: Eukaryota > Metazoa > Chordata > Amphibia > Anura > Limnodynastidae > Limnodynastes > Limnodynastes dumerilii. The sequence goes on along the minus strand of WWET01000191.1, from coordinate 391,834 downwards.
CATTTCTAGAGTTTGCAGAAATACTGTATTTCCAAACACTCCTACAAGTTTTTGGAATAGCAATACATCATTAGCTAACCCTACACATATATATCTAATTATATAACCTATGGACTAAAGATTAATAGAGTGGCATTTTAATGATGTTGACTCAAACATAAAATGAATGTGGCAGACTTCAGTGTGAGAAAAAGAATTACGACTCTAACTGGGTTTTATTAAATAAGCCTGAGTGCATTATCTTGTGATGAAATCCTTTGGAATGACCAGATCTTTCTTTTATGTAATTCTCATCAGCCCTATAAAATGGCAGTGTTTATTGCAAGTTTTGCCTTGTTGGTTGTTTATTTCCCTTATGGGACTTCTTAGTTTGAAAGCACATCTTTTAAGAACAATCTTGTAATTACTAGTTGCCATGATGAGTTTACTTGTGGTGAACCTTGAAGCTTTCCACTGAACTCCACTGTTTGTTCTGTTAAAGGGTGTGATTTGAAATATGGAAAACAACTATAAGGCATGCTGCTTCCTACACAGTCAGTTCTAAATAGCGTTGATATTTGAAGCTGAAAATTCTAACTGCATACAAAATTCTGTTCCTTAGCCCAGTGGTTCTCAAACTTTCCCAGTTCCAGAAACCCTTAGGGTCACAGATATTTTTTTAAGGTACCCTTAAGCCAAAATAATTCCTAAGCAGTCCCATTTTAAGTAATTGGGTTTAAACAAGTAAGTAGGTCAGGACAGAAATACTTATGCAGTTTTTATTTGTATCTAACAACTTACATTTTTAAGGTTTTTCCTCTCCTCTCTTTTGCCTTGCAAATGTTTTGTGTACTATGAGTCTTCTCATACCTTGCTGGCTTCTAAAGAAATGACTGGGAGAAAGGTCACGTCAGTGTAGCATAGCCTATGCCTTATCATTGCCCAGTAAGCCACAAACGTTTTCCAGGAGAAAGGCTGTGCTATGGTAACATTTGCAAGGAGAGACGTTGTAGCATCAAATCGCCCTGCAGCTCCTCTGTGAGTCTAGAGCCTGTCAGCCCACAGGCCCACTCTCCTTACAGCTTCTGTGCACTTACTGGCTCTGGCCTTCCGGCACCCTTGTGAGTACACCACAACATCCGGGAACTGCTACCTAAGCCAATCATTTTTCTTGTTTGTATGCTTAGGGAAGTTTATACCTAACATATTAAAAAGAGCATCCCTGTATAAAGGAAGTGTATTAGTTTGAGTTTTATGCACACAATAGCAGGTGGTGGTTCTCACCATTTTCATCAGGGGCCAGTGAGCATGGAAGGACACCCCTGCACATTAGAACGCAGTCTGCAATGCTCCGTCGCCATTTGACTTCACATAGGGGCGGACCGTGTGCTGGGACCCAAATATTCTGGTGGTGGCCCTGATTACTGTGACCAAAGCTTGGACATATAGGACCATATTCACAGATCCATTTGTAAAATGTACGCAAATATACGCACCTACATTGCAAGGCAACACCCATGACACTCCCCTCGGCCAAACAGGTTTTTGGTGACTTCTGCCTCCATAGGGCAACCTAGACGCAAGTCTACGTGTGTACTTATGTGCGTATGTTACTTACATATGTGTATTTATCTAACCGCACCCTCAAATATCCATTTAAATGCTTCCCCCCACCCACTTTCACGTAACTTCTACCGTCCGGATAATAGCCACGCCCCTCCGTACGTATGTCCCTAAGTGTGATTCACAAGTTCGTGCCTAAAGTACTTACGTGCAGAAATACTACGTAATGTGCGTGGAAAAAGCCACTATGCATGTGCACTTCATCCGATCCTAAAAATACGCACGCAATCCGCAGCAAAAACGAATCTGTGAATACGGTCCGTAGTATCTTAAAAACCAACACTGATGAATTTTCTTATTGTTCTTGTATTTTTCTTTTATTGTTTATAAATCAGATCAGGGTCCATGAAACCCAAACTGAAGCCTATATTTGTCTCTACTTGTAATGTTTTTTTCCTTTGTGTGTTAGTACACTATTGTATCTGTCATATCTCATTTTGCACTAGTGTGCTACAAAAGCAGGGAGCAGATAATTATTTGTAACATTGCACTTATTGTGGAAGTAGAATCATATGATCCAGAGGACAAACAGCTGCTAGTGATTTTCAGCACATGAAGTTGCAATGATTTGGGTGCCGAGTTGCTTAACTTAGTTACTATGTTATTTTTCTCAATGTCTCTATGGTAAGCTTTATAGGAATCCCCCATCAAGAAAATGACATTTACCCTGAGGGTGCATTGGTGATGCTTATATAGAGCATGACTTTTTTTCCCCCAAGTAATATAAGATTGTCAATGCCTAATATAAACTTATCAATAGTGTGAAATTCGCCTGAAAGAACATGTGGCGATAATAAAATATATATCTGTTTTAACATACAAATCACAATAGAAAAGTTGGAAAACATTAGAGTAGCCAGAGGGGGTTCATTCCTTAGTGAGATGAAACAAAGGCAAAGGAGACAGCAAGATGTCCATGAGAGACAGATAAGACTTTAAATGCTTGGGTATAAAACAAGAGAATGTCTTAATGATTCTAACTTAAAAAGGAATGCACAGAGTTCAGTAACTATGACAATTAGTTTGGAGACAGGGAAGTTTTAATTACCAGATAAGAGAACAATAATATGTGCAGGTTACACAATCCAATGTTGTATGTCCATGATTGCTATATTATGTGAAATAGATATTGTTAAACAAAGCTTTTTGTATTACTTAGTTGCCTGTTTACATAGTGGTAGCTATATAATTAAAGGTAGTTACAGAAAAGCACATATTTTTAAAATGTGTCATATAATGCTCATTAGACCATGTTTTATTCAAATGCACTTTTTATACACTATTGATGGCCCTTTTGACTAATTTTACTGGATTACACCCAGCAGTGCATTCCAACGGCGGAACGTAAGTCGCCGTGTGCACAGGAGAATGCATGATGGGTGGGGGAAGGTCCTTCTTATTATAGAAACTATAGACCGCTTTAAAACAGGATCTGATCCATTGGGTTTAATTTCATCTCACACATACTTTTATGTAACTGAAGCTTACATGCATCAGATGCTGACTAATCATTTATTGATATTCATTTGTTTCATTAAAATTGTACTTCCTCTGGAGAAGGGAGTCTTAAGCAGGGTACACACTGGAGGATATCCTTCCAATCACAGGATAATCATTAGCTCTTAAATTCCTTCAGTGTGTACTTTCAAAGTACATGCATAGAATCATCAGATTCTGCCGTGCATTGTTTGATTTCGATTTTTAGCAGCTCCTAAAAGTCAAAGATCAATGATGTTATGACCTGTGGTTTTTTTAGAGTGTGTACCAAGGAGGAGACAGTCGGATTGTCTGGGAAAACGCTGGATCGTTGAAGAAAGGACTTCTGGGAACGATCCAGCAGTGAAATCTTTCCAGTGTGTACAGCTTGCAGGATCGCCACAGTAGTCGTGTTTATCTTTGAATTGTTTAAATGTCTTATTACTTTTCCCAGTGTGTACACTGCTTTAGGGTCAGGCTGTGTGGAGGGTAGTTTTAGGGTTAGGCTTTGGGGAGGAGAAGGTTAGGGTAACAGAAGTGGAAGGTTAGGGTTATGGAAGGGAAGGATTAGGATAAGGGTTGGGGTTACATAAATACTCACCACTTGCCGCTGCATCTTCATTCTTCGGATGATCGATTGCTTCTCCTCGGCAAGGCAGAAGCAATTGATTTCATAGCCAGTTTGGAACTGGCTGGTAGAAAATAGTCCCATTATTACTGTGTTTAATGTAAAATAAATGATAAGAAACGATTAGTCTAATAAACATTCTAATCGGTAAGAGATGGTTTTAGTGTTTACTATATGTCAGTTTACATTATTGATAATTGACAAAGCAATGTTTTATGTCTCCTCAGTGGATTTCACACACTCATATATAACTTTAATTAGTATGTTATAATAGTATAATATAACAATAGATACTTCCTCCTTCCACTTAGTTTTTTCATCATTCATTCAATCATTACTAGAAAAAATATGTTGAAAAGGTTACGTAAAATGCCTTTCCAAGCATTGTGTCATTTGTGCAGCAGACATACAGTGAGATGACAGAGTTATCATTTGTCTTAGTGACTGCTTCTGAACACATTGCAGACTTACTTTCCAGATTGCACTCACAACCAAAGTATAGTATATGCCAGTATATAAACACTTGCTATGAGTGAAACTGATGACACCATGGGGGTCTATTTACAAAGATCATTTTCATGCGATTATGCCCATTTTCATTGCGGAGCTTTACACTCCACTCCCGGAGTAAAAATAACGCCATCTCAGGAAGGCGTTATTACGGTTATCCCAGCAATTTCCCCATATTCCCCCCTAATAGCTGTTAGGGAAGTGGGACATGTATGGGGAGACCGCAGGAATAAACATATATTTGTGAAAATTAAAAAAAATCAAACTGTTTTTCTTTCATTTTATTTTTAACATAAAAAATAAATAAATACATTTATAATATTAATAATTGTAAAGACTTTAAATTTTCAAAGTCCCGTATGCACAGGACATCATTCATACGTCGTACCTCGCCGAACGGGTAAGTATTAGTACATTATATGAACAAAGCTGCCAGGCTCGCTGCGAGTAAAAGTGAGCCTGGATCAGCAATGTTCATTTAAAAACAAAATTGTATGTAAATAGACCCCTATAGAGCTATTAAGACTTCAAAGAGCTTTTAAATCAACAGTGGTGTGAGGTTTAGAGTAGAGATCCTCAATCTTAATCATCCTTTTCCACCGAAAATCTTATGTTTTCTATCTTCCTGGTGTTAGAGGCGTTTCAGTGACCCATAGATAACATCACTATATATGTTGTAGATAATAATTGTAATTCATCACAAACAGTATCATATTAGATCAGATTAAAGGAATTCTGTGGTCAGATAGTTTGGGAATTCTGTTACTTGGAAGTTTGGCTTAACAAATATAAATGTTACCAATTAAACTTGACTGTCTGCCATGTAACCTACTGCTCAGAAATCTGATGGCCTTTATAAATGAAGTACAATTTTTTGCTTAGTATAAATGTTATTTTTGTTCTGTACTCTATTGGGTCACATGAGACATAGATAGATGCACTCACAGACTTTAAAAATGACCAACACTACCTTAACAGTTCTGCACCATCCTAACTTAATATGAAGACGGTATGGAAGTGTGGATAGTACATAAGTACTTAACCAAGCCCTTACTGTCCTATGTAAATACCTTCCCCTTCTCATCCTGCGACTACACTATACGCCTGTCCTACCGATAACTTGCTTCTATCCTGAGGACCAAGATCTGTATTAGAAATTCATTCTGTGCTCATATGCACAAGTGAAGGACGATAATTTTTTGTACCTTGCATGCGAAAAACAAAAATTTTACTTATGTCAATAAGACCATTGCGTCGTTGGTGAAAATTGTATTTATTCTTACTGTATTTTTTCATCCTCTATGAAGCTATATTGAACACTGTATTTATTCATGTCATATGCCTACATGGCTTCCTTGAACATATTTAGATGTAAACAAACCTAAAAATGCTATAGAGTAAGTGACTAAAGCTATACATAATTTTAGAAAGATACAATGCAGGGTGATATGATGTGCACGTTATCATTGACTTGATCAGACAGATCTTATTATTGACAGGCATTGCTTATATGTTTTTAAATATGGATAGGGCTTGAGCTAATAAAAAGAATCAGAAGGATGCACAAACACTGGTGCACATTATTTAGACACCTGGATTTACTTCTAACAACCAGGGCAACCTTAAGTTAGTAGAAATTTGCAGAAGTTCTGGAATCTGGATCTAGTAAAATATATTGGGTAAGAAATGGACATTTGCAAACTCATTCCAGCTCCTCTGTCAGATGTCATTCCTCTACAGTTTGGATGGTCATAACATCCTCCTGTTGGGTTGCATGTGCTGCTGTGAACACACATTTTGGAAATACACACTGCTGACAGATAATTACCGGCCATGTGTATTTTAGAATATAGCCCCAATTTGAAAATCCCACCACAGACCCACCACCGGATCCGACGGTTCTTGATGGTTCCCGACACTCCAACGACCGGACAGGTCAAGTTAGTGCAGTGGAGGGGCTGTAGATTAGTAGGGTAGTCTTAGAGTTGGGCTGCAGGGGTGTGGGGGGGTGCATGGAAGAAGGCTGCTGGGAAGGGAGACTTAAGGTTAGGCTGCGGGGAAGGGAGTCTTAGGGTTAGGCAGTAGGGGAGGGGGGGTTAGGATCAGGATCAGGGCATGAAGTTTATGAGGAGCTCCTTCATCATAAATGGGGTGTTGAAACAGGCCCATTCAAAAAAGGGTCTTTTTGAAAAGGGCCATTCTCTGCGGTGACTCATACCCATTCCTGTTGGGTAGCATAGATTGGCATGCATATGCGGTGTTAAGAAAAATGCCAGTAATATGAATAAAGTGCACTGATGTTGCTGAAAATTCTAAAGTTTGAATCTGGTAATAATTAAGTAATATTTTGTTATAATTCATTTAGAAACTTCAAAGTGCTTTACCCTTTTTTTGGAAGCATTTATGAAACTAGATTGAACCTTTTTAAGGCAACAGTTACTGCAATAATACATTTAAGCTTCAGTGAAAAGTTCAAGTGGTAGTATAATTATGCAGAGGTGTAGAAGAGACACTGTGAATTGCTAGCACAGAAGACCACAAGAATGCTTCACTAGTCTCTATTACTGAAAGAAATATCAGTTACGTGATAGAAGGATAACATTAGTTTAAAGCAGTTAAAATAAAAAAGTGAAATGACTCTTTAAAAATACCAAAGAAGATTCTACTTCTATAATGAAAAAAGTAACATCCAGTCAGATTCATTTTTATAGCTTCAAATCATAGCTAAAATTTGATTGGTTGCTAACACCAACACTAAAACTTTTGCACTTTAAAAGTTTAATTAAACCATCATCATCCTTTATTACTTATATAGCACCACTAATTCCACAGCTCTGCCCAGGAGAATATTTTTTCATTCACTTTTCTAATAGTAAATAAAGTATTGATATACTCTGTTTGTGGTTGTAGTCTGTATTTTTTGAATACTAATAATATAAATGTGTTGAACATGAAACATTATTTAAAACTTAAGAATATCTTCCCCCTACAAGCTGGGTGTAGTGGTGACTCCTGCATACTGCATCTCTCTGTACTAAGTTCCAGCATTATTATGAACTAAAGTAACAGAATCTTTATTTTTTATTTTTTAACTGACGTATATTATTATGTTCTTATTCCAAGATCAACACCTCTCACATTCTTTGACCCAGCATTTGAGAAATGTCTGAAATAGTAATGTTCCCATATGTATAACGGGCCAGATGGAAAATAGTCATCACTTGTAATACAGGTGGGACCACCTGATTATGATAGATTTGTGTTCTACTAAGTGATGTTTTTGTTTTTTTTAGCATTCATGCTGGGAAAGCCTCATTTTCTATAGCAAGGTAACAGCCAAGCTTTGTTCTGTCACCAGCAATGGGAATGTATCAGTCTTCATTCTCACTTTATTTTAACAGACAAAGAATGAAGAAAATTGCAAAATGACACTTTCGCTTTATCTTTTAAATAAACTTACAGTTACAGGGCTGTCTTATTCCCTATACAGAAAACATTCATTGTCACAGGAACTTTTACTAAAGAACAACAGAGAGGTTTCTCCTATATAAATGCAATATGGTCTTTACAGAGTAGTCTTTTAGGATTTATAAAACATATCCAGATATACTGTACTGGAGCCTCATTTTCAGCATTATTTAAATGGAGTGGGAACGAGAAAGTGATTATCTGGTAAGTAGGACTGTATATTACTTATTTTGCACAAATTTTATTGTGTTTTGTAAGATCATAAATATAGATTTATTAGGTCAGTGATTTTGGGCCATATCCAGAGCTATGCCCGCTTTCGCTAGGAGCAGCGCCGTAGGGACGCTGGAGGGGGCGTCCCCCAGCATCCCTACGTTCAGGTTAGTGTAAGTGGGCGGGGGGAGGTAGTTGAATGAGGGGGGGAGGTAGTTAAATGAGGGTGGGAGGGCAGGCTAGGCGGCAATACACTCCTGTGCGAGCGTGGCTGAAGTTAGGGTAGCCTTCAGCCGGCGTAAGGAAGGGGCCATACGCCCACACAGGGGGAGTGTCGGGGTAAGTGAACGCCGATACGCTGTGCTTTAGTAAGCACAGCGCATCGGCGTAGGTCTGGATCAGACCCTTCTACTCCATAGGAAATGATAAGACAATTACATTAAAATATGTAGTTCCACTTTATCTAAGCTTATGTACAAAACTGAGTCTGTGGGTCACCCAATGGTTGCAGCAGGTATAAAAAGATATCATTGTTAACACAAGTTGTCATCATGATTCTCATATGACAAACGTTTTCTTTATCATTGACACCTACTGTATTGTTGTGGTTCACCACTCATTTCCTTACAGGCATCGTGTTGTCAATGGACAATGCCCTCTTTATAGGAGTGAGGTTGGTTATCAGTCCAATGGTCATGACAGACCCACTGGATTAGTAACTTCATAGTAATACTCTGCATTTTGTATTGAATTTAGGGAATTCTTTCAATTACTCCATACACTCAAATTACTCTACTTTAGCCAGCAACATTGTAGGGATAAGCTTGCACAGAATACATATGGATTACTTGTTCCCAGGTTAAAGTCTTATGCATTTTATAATATCCAGGGAATCTCATGTTACAATAAGTGATTACAATGAAATACTTAGATAAATGAGTTTTCTATGCTTGAAAGATTTATTTATTGAGTCTAAAACTTTGATGCAAAGTAGATGAATGATGTGGCGCTTAATCCTACATTAACTGACATGCAGGTTCACTTCAATTAAATAAGGTTTAAGTTGTTAAGGTAAAACTCCTTGTACCATATAGATGAAAAAGCTCTCTGTGGAATAACGGATGTCTGCGTAAGCCATTTTACTGTCATGATTTGTTGTAGCATAAAATGTAGTGTTTTGAATTTTTCTATTCTTTCTTAGGTAATGCAACATTTTATAAGTGTAACTTATGATCAAGGAGGAGCATTTCTCATTCATTTAAATTCAGGTTGTTATTTAAATAAAGCAAAGCACCTTATACTGCCTTTAGAGAATTTACACAGTGAGTAGTTGGAGAATTTACACAGCCAGTAGTTGGTGAATTTACACAGTGAGTAGTTGGTGAATTTACACAGCCAGTAGTTGGTGAATTTACACAGCCAGTAGTTGGTGATATGTGTATTATTGGTGAATGGTGATATGTGTGTAATTTAGAGATCTAAATAGGCGCAGTTGGCCATACCCATTGAGGGCAAGTTTATGCTACAATTGGGTTATGGATTATGACATTGGGGCATCTATAGATCCATCTTGACATAATTTTTTAGATGTAGGAAAAGCCATAAACTTTTCACAACTCATATTATTTAGATTTTACACTTTCTTTGTTGCAGAACAGTTTATTCATAACGCAAACTAAACACTCTTTAGCTGCTTTACATATAGCTCATTATTGTTTACTAGACTGAAGATGTGTGTTCTTTTTATGTGGTAAAAAATAGCTAAGAACTCCGTCAGAGTTCCATATGCTGCGTACCGAAGTCGGCTGCAAAATTATACCCGCAACGGAACACACCCGAAACGTGTGTTTCAAACTGGCTGGGATTTCGATTGCCTATGCCTCGATGAGGCATAGCAATCGATCCACAGAGCACTGAGCTTTCGGTGCTCTGAAAAGTAAGTAAAAAAAAGTCTCCCAAATCCTTTCCCTAATTCTAACCCTAACCCTCCCCTCTCATTACCCTAAACCTAACCCTCCCTTCCTGGCAGCCTGACCCTAACCATTCCTTCCTTGCAGCCTGACCCAAACCCACCATCTCTTGCAGCCTGACCCTAATTGTCCCTTCCCTGCAGTCTGACCCTAACCCTCCCTTCCCTGCAGCCTGACCCTAACCCTCCATCACCCGAAGCCTGACCCTAACCATCCCTACCCCGCATGGAGAGGTTACTCACCTTTCCCTCGGTCCTCGGTCCGGCAATAGCAGCGGCGGAGGGATATCAGTGGCGGCGGTATTTGCTAATCATAGTGGGTGAGTATGCCGATCGGTTTTTAACTGGGGACTGACAACGGGGCCAGGCAATAAGCTAATAAGGTTGCAGCCTAAGGTGCAGGATTTTAGGAGGGACACAGTGCGTCCAGCCCCACTTCCTCGCATTGTCTGTACACGGGTGTCTGCGGCTGCTCAAAACAGTGTTTCTACAATGAGCAGCTTCAGCCTCTCAATCACTGTTTACACAATACAAGAGGCTATATAGATTGGGAAGGAGGGAGCCATTCATATATTATCCTAGATCCGCTGTATCCCTTAATTAGGCCCTGCTCATCATAATTCCAATCCCAACCACCTCTTCCTCTTATCTGCATGACGGCTCCAGAAAAGCACAGAAATGATGTGTGTTGGCTAATGCCTGGCTTACACAGTGCCCTAACAGGCATAAAATTCTCTGTGCCATTATGGAGGGGGAGGGGGGGTCCGCACAACACTCAGCCACAAATGGATTTCTCACTACTCCAGACCCATAGCTTTTCCCAGACCTCAACCTCTTTCCTAGCGAGTGAGGCGAAGAGCAGCTGTAACATGCGATTACACAAGCCGCTCTTGAGACAGCTCATTTTTATTGTATTCCTGGGCATAGTGTCACGACACGATATCACTGCTATGTGGGCCAGGCACGATCCTGTGATTGCTCATCAGTGCCTGTGTGTTTTTCCAGTCAGTGAGGAGTAGGATGAGGACTGACCTTTGATACACATGCAGCCAGTTTACATGGAAATAATGATATTGGAGAGGAGGCAGAGTCTGCGCTAACAGCACATGTGGCAGTAACCTGCACTGTCCTCATTACCGAAGACAGCTAATGACACAATAGACAGATTTTTGTGCATATTTACCATAGAAACAAATAGTTACTAAAATGATCCAGATAAATGATAACTAGAATCTTGTTTTGATAGGTTTCTTTTTTAGAGAGAGAGAGAAGGGGTTGAAGAAATATAGAAATAGAGTATGGGGGTTTAAGAGACATGGGGGAAGCATGAAAGAAAGTGGGATTTGGGGACACAGGGATAAGGCATGGGTTTAAAGTTACACAGTGAAGATATGAATGACAATGGGGGTTGGAGATAAACAGAAGACGTTCAGTGTAAATAGAAATCCTACTGAAACTGGCATTGCTCCTGTCGAGGAGTTAGATGTGAACTCTTCCAATGAAGCTGGAATCCACTGATAAAACTCCATCGTCTGAGGGGGTAGGATGACCGCACCACTACACCAAAACACCCGTTAACCCACTTCACTTACATTTTTTCATGGAATTTTGGAGGACTAAACTCCTTGGTTAAAAGATATAAAGTGCTATGGCATCTTGGGAAAACTAAACCAGACATTATATATCTTCAGGATTGGCTCCATAGTTATTACTCAGCTGCATATCATACTAAGACAAGAGGGGTGGCCATCTTGTGTAATAGAAATCTTCAGTACTCTATCTTAGATACTGTTCTAGATACAGAGGGTAGATTTATTCTTATTGATGTGGAAATCTGGAACAAAAAATATACTCTAATAAATATCTATGGGCCCAATCAGAACCAATATGACTTTTACCAAACAATCATTCGGTTAATAGCATCTAGGCAACAATATAGCTTAATTGTGGGAAGCGATTTGAAAATGGTGGCTAATCTTAGTATGGATAAATCTCCAGCAATACCTAACCCCTCACATTTAATGAGTCGTAGTGTTTCTTTGTTACAATCCATCCTCCAGCTCCCATGGTGTCTCCTACATCCAATATTTGCTTTGCTTTTTACTTGCGAGTCCTTCGCTCATTCTCTCACATTAATTGTTTCTTGGTAGCGGACAAACTTATACAAAAACTTGTAAAGACCCAGATAGGGAATATAGTGGTTCCATGCCCCAATTTGTCATTACAGTTACTAGAGTATAGTATCCATGTAAGCATCATAAAACACAATCTTGTAAACACAATAAAAGAAAGCAAATCATAGCCGCTGCTATACAATACAGGCAGTATTGTAGTCTCCACTATACAACTCCCATTTCATCCTAAACACTGCAACACAATATCGACCATATATCTTAGGGACACATACCTTACAGACATATGGCCTGATTCAGAGGCTGAAAATAAGAACTTAAAGTTACACCTGGGCAAAACCATGTTGATTTCAGGGGGAGTCAAGTTAATTTTATTCTATGCATGCAGGGAGAATGCTTTGCTTTTACTTATTGCACACAGATACCTGATCAGCTTCACTTTTAAACCGCTAATTAGACTTGAGCTGGGAAACATCACCTTTTAACTATGATACTGTTGCAAGAAATTAAATTTGACTCCCCTGAAATCAACATGGTTTAGCCCAGGTGTAACTTTAAGTTCTTATTTTCAATCTCTGAATCAGGCCCTAAGAGAGGAAAGTTACTCCTGGGCTAAACCATGTTGATTGCAGGGCAGTCATATTTCATCTGTTGTAAACAGTATTAGAGTTTAGAGGTGATGTTACCTATCCCAAGTCTAAATAACAGTGTAAAACTAAAGCTGGTCAGTATCTGTGTGCAGTAAAATTCAAAGATATATCCCTGCATGCAAAGAACTCAATTAACTTGACTCCCCCTGAAATCAACATGGTTTAGCCCAAGTGTAACATTCCTCTCTTAATTACAAGCTCCTTCTTAAGTCTGAATCTAAGCCCCTGGTGTTTAAAAATAATTCAAAAGAACATTAATAATCAATGTATGGATTGAGTGCATTGACAAAGATTTTACATTTGTTACAAATTAAGCTTGGATGGAGGCCCAAGCCTAAAACATGCTTTTTACTTCAAAAAAAAGAATTAATATACATAATGCAATGTGAGCTGCTAGATTTCATCTAGAATCTGATTTGGTCATTGTTTAAGTCCAGTTTTTCTTAATCTTCTCCGATGGTCTTATTATGTGCTTCCATTCTACTATGTTATTTATTAACCAATTTGTCGACCAATTCAAAGAAATTCCCAGCACATTGTGTTTTGTTTAACCAAGTATTCATTAATTCTCATTCTAAAAAGATATGCTGATGTTAATATCCACTGAGGTGAAAGAGGTGAATGGAGATAAGGTGGTTAATAAATATGTATAGTTTAGATATTAAAACTAGTGAATTCCAGTGCTTTTATATTTATGTACATGTGTTTATGATTATTATTTTTGTTATTGTTATTTCAGTATTATAGTTAGTTTTCCAAATGCTCTTAATGGGCCTGATCCAGAACTACGCCTCGGAGCGAATTTACACGTGGCAGAGATGTAAAATCGCTGTTTTGTACGCACTGCGCATGCGCACCATAGAAAATACGCACATTAACG
>WWET01000191.1:357708-374256 GCA_011038615.1 Limnodynastes dumerilii | reverse complement strand
CCTTTCTAAAATCTAGATAAGCTATGTCTACAGCTCCCCCTTTATCTAATACTTCACTGACCCAGTCAAAAAATTCAATAAGATTTGTTTGACATGATCTCCCCCCAATGAATTCATGCTGCTTGGGATCCTGTAAGTTACTGGATTTAAGATAATGTACAATTTTTTCCTGTAACAGTGTTTCCATCAATTTCCCTACTACCGATTTTAGACTCACTGGTTGGTGGTTTTCTACTTCTTCCTTACTTCCACTTCCTCTGGAATTGCCCCAATTATTAGTGACTTGTTGAATAATTCAGTTAAAGGTTTTGCCAGCACTACTCTAAGCTTTTTTAGTATCCTAAGATATATCCCATCTGGTCCCTTCCCCTCTCTTTCTTTTGTGAATATTGAACAGAAATACTTGTTAAGATGATCTGTCATAGCCCTTTCACACTCAACAAGAATCCCACTCTCCGTTTTGAGACTTACTCTACCCTTTTTAGTTTTTTTCTTTTCATTTATATACCTAAAAAAGCCTTTATCCCCTCTTTGTACCAAGTGGCCCAGTTTTTCCTCAGTTTGTGCCTTTGCTGCTCTGATAACCTTTTTAGCCTCCTTCTGCTTTGAAGAATACTTTCCCCTGTCATCATTATTTTAAGTTTGCTTATAATTTCCGAAAGGCCATCTTTTTTGCTTTCACTATAGTTGCTACCTCTTTTGTAAAACACTTTGGCTTTCTTTTTTAGGGGCTTTTTTCCTAACTTTTCTTATTTATAGTTCTGTTGCTGTTAATAATGCATTTTTTAAATTTCCCCACTGCTCCTGTACTCCTTTCATGTGCCTCCACTCTGCCAAAGAATCACTTGCACATTTTCCCATTTCCACAAAATCTGCCTTTCTAAAGTCTAGCACCCTTGGCTTTGTGTGGCACGTGTCTCTCTCAGTCATTATACAAAACCATACTGCTTGATGATCACTGTATCCTAGGTTCTCACCCACACTTACTTCTGAGATTCTGTCACCACTTGTAAGTACCAAATCTAAGATGACCTCTTTATGAGTGGGCTTTTTCACCAGTGGCTTGAGAGATGCTCCCTGTAATGAATTTTAAATGTTCCCACTTGACTACACATGGGTGGGGCTCCATGGACTTGCGCTAACAGTTGGCCCTCTAATGATGGTGTCCCCCTTCAGCTCTGGGCCCAGGACAGTAGTCCCGACTGTCACCACCCTGATGTCGGCCTTGCATAGTTATGGATTGCACGCAGGCCGCCCATGTTTGGCACTCAGATGAGGATGCTTGATGCCTGGATCAGTCCAATAAACTTCTTGTTCATTGTTCATGCACAGCAATGTATGTATTGTTAATGATTATTTCTAACTTTTAGGTTCTCCCCTCACAAATGTTGTCTTTGTTAGAAAAGTTACTGCTTAAACAATGCACATGTGACTTAATCTAATTACAGCCATTCGCTAGAAGCCATAAAACAGTCACAAAGCTGGATTCAGGACAGAATCCTGGGAACAATCACAATGATGATCTGGGTGTTAATAGACATACATGGAAATTGGAAGATGAGCAGAATGCAGTGCCTGAGAGGATTCACTTGATAAATTACATAAAGCAGGATCATTGTTCCTTTGTCATAGACAGAACACATTCTTGTCTTCCATACAAACCTAAAATGAAAAAGGTCCTTTGAAAATGATGTGGAGAAACGTTTAATTCTTATGGGAATGTAAATTATACTAATGATACAGACGGCTCTCCTGCAGCTGGAGATAACAGCAGCTGGGAGGGATTGTTATGGAATTTTGAGAAGTAACTTTGTTTTTACTTCAAAAGATCCCACCTAAGAACTGAAATTCTATGCTAGTCACCAACCTGTAATTGTGTTACTTAGCTGCATTAGATGCCAGAGGATTTGTCTGATGACAAAAACTTTTCTTTAGAATCGCCTGCTATAATTGCATCCTGTTTTATTGCTATTTCCATGCTGAACATTGCACTGGAGGATAGTAAAATAAGTATGTATATATAACACGGTATAATTGAATTGAATGGAAAAGTATGACTCGTGCATCTCTTTCTCACAGATCATAAACACATGTTCAGAGATAGTGAGGCACATAGTGAAGGCATGTTTATAAATGCATCACAAACATTCAATGCATGTAGTTTAAAATGATTTTCCACTTATATTTTTACTGCCCTTCCTTCCTTATAGGATTATTATACCCTATCTTGGTATCCATTCCTTGTGTTCTACTAAACAGTGATCAGCCTCCAGCTTTCAGCAACTGGGCTAATGCTGGAACCAGCTTAAATATTGCAGAATATAAATAATTAAACATAACAAAATGTATAAAGGCATATGCACATAGAATATTGATACTAATATTCCTGACTTGTACAATGGTATTCACAGATGGGGCAGAGATTGAGCCAATTGCCAAGGCCATCTTATATGGCACAATATGTTGTTTCTCAGTTTGCCTGTTGATAAAGTTTATTTTAATTTGAACACTACATGAGGGTTTCCTCTTGATTTTCCAGTCTCATCTCTCCAAAAAATGTCCACCAAAGTAACATACACAGGAAGGAAGGATATTCAACAATAATCTATATGAAAGTAAAACCGCTGATGTTTTTCCCTGCATCCCAGTGTAAAAGTATAAGAGTAGTGGGATAAGTGGGGAATTTGAAATTGGTTTTCTGTTACTTTGGTCAAAATCCATACTGACTTAACTGTTGCACAATTAGAAGCACGGAAAGACCCCTAAAACAACAAACATAACAAAATGTATAAAGGCATATGCACATAGAATATTGATACTAATATTCCTGACGTGTACAATGGTATTCACAGATAGGGCAGAGATTGAGCCAATTGCCAAGCCCATCTTATATGGCACAATATGTTGTTTCTCAGTTTGCCTGTTGATAAAGTTTATTTTAATTTGAACACTACATGAGGGTTTCCTCTTGATTTTCCAGTCTCATCTCTCCAAAAAATGTCCCTTTTACTTGTAGGCTAATTGCATTTTAATTATGGTAAAAAAAAATCCACTTGCCACAACAATGGCTAAATTACTAATGTACTAAATCCAACAACATATAAAGTATATTAAAAGCACTTTTTACAACTCAATTAGGAAAAAGAAAATAAGAGTCCAAACCCACAAGTTAAACTGCACAAAGAAAAGCAGGAAAGCAACCAGTAGATACTGGTGGGAAATGCAATATATTGATTCATTGGATCCCTGTGAGGATTGTTTTCACAAAGCCTTGTGACTGGATTTGCACAATATCATCTTATGTAACAAGTCATAGTAATGACACATTCTCTTTGCAGGCGGACAGTTCCTGAGGAGAGGTGCCAGATACAACACCATGACAGAAAAGTGTCACAAATGTCCCAGCAGATGGCTTAGACCGCAGTATTTCTTCACAATGATATCAATGGTCTTTCTAATGTTTCTGCCATTCACTGACAGCATCAAACAGAATATTCCCCGGCTCAAGCTTTCCTACAAAGGTAACAGCTTTTTCCAGTGAGATTTGGAATTTATAATGGAATTATTTGCTGTGCATGTGTCGTCACCTGATACCCTGCTGTAAATATATGAAATCCATGGATTTATGTATATTAATAGTGTAAGACTGTAGAGCTCACATTTGTTCATAACAGTATTTTGTTTTATGTATTCAGGGTTAAATTCACAAATCAGCAAGATGATACCATCCGAGTGCTTGGGGGAGTTTGGTGTTTAGCATGTGGTGTTGCCACAAAATTTAATGACTGTCTACTGTACAGGAAATGTAGCACATGCCAGCACATTTGCAAAGCAGAATCATTTTAAACAGAATTTGCATTTTAAGTACAGAAATGTTTGTATTTTCCTTTTGATGTGTATATCATAGGTGAAAATGATTTCAGAAATAAAAATGTATGCCTCCCCTGCTGTCTAAACACAAAAATCCACATGGATTTCCAATGTGATTACTTTAGACCAATTGACTATAGATCTCTGCATGTGTGGGCTCCAAAATTAATCTCTGTCAACATCTGATAGGAATTGATTACTTATCAATTGAGAACACATGAAAATTTGTTCAATGACCCTTAACTGCAAGTTTAGGCATTTCTTGACCCACATTAATTGGGACCCGTGAGATTTGTTTGCTCAGCCGGGGGTTCCAACTGAATTGTTCATTTTGGTCAACAATGCTTGCTGTATAGGTGGCCCTGCATCATATTTTACGGATCAAACCAAAACATTGATGCAATTTTTCATTTTCAAATTCCAAGTAATAGTAATGTAAGTGAAATGCAGAATATATGACTCCAAGAAGCACATTTTTATTTACCAAGGCAGCTTAATCTCCATAGAGATTTTTGCAGGGATCAAATGAATGTCTATCAATTTCATGCACACAACATTGTTGTTTTTCTAATCTGTTGAACACAATGAGCTAGTTTGAGCATTTTCTGACACTAAGCCAAACTTTTATAGCATTCTGTAAAAAAAAAAATGTGTAGGTGAGTGAGAGTAAAAAAACGTTACACCCATAGAACTGTGAAATGATTGTTTAGCGATATAAGCCTTGAGTCATAGATGAAAAATGCAGGAAAACAGACTGGAGTTTCCCTGGCTATAACAAATGTTACTTTATTAATTAATGCAGCATTTAGTTTCACAAATATGCATTTATAATTATAGGTAATGTTCACTTACCTCTTCCATCCTATTCACACTAAAATTAATAGATATATTAATACTGCAAATGTATTTTTATCTGGAGGCAACTTACTACCATTGGGGTAGATCCAGACCTAAGTGCTTGTTACGTTTCATTGCGTAGTGTATTTACGCTAGCGTATTTTCTAGGCACTCCCCTTCTTGTACGTACTTTGGCTGTGTTACGCTTGCTAAACCCTACCTTAACTTTTCAAAGCATAACTACTACTACGTACGTAATGGATACATGTATGTAAGTGCCTAAGCACGCCCAGACTGTACAATTTAAATGCCTCACCCCGCCTACGAAACATAATTACGGGTGTCGTATGGATGTCATGCCCCTTCGTTCATAGTTACGCTGTTGATACGTGGCTGGTACGTACGTTCAGAGTTACATGGTATAACATCTGCCGCGCGCATGCACAGTAAATACTAATGGATGATTTTACATCACAGACTAGTGTAAAATCGTTGATGTGCTTTACTGCAAATATCTTGATTTCCTCTTGCTAGAGGTTTATCCATTTATATGCCGCATTGGGCCTGATCCAGACCTACGCTCATGAAACGCTCATGAGCGTAGCGTATTTACACCCGCGTACCTCCGCTGCACTCCCCTTGGTACTCCCCTTGGTCGTACTTAGTTTTGCCTTCTTACGCCCAGCAAACCCTACCCTAACTTTTCTGATCAAGCTCCTTGCGTAGTGACGACACTTAGCATGCCCATACTGTACAATTTAAATGCCTTACCCCGCCCTCAGTGCTTATTTACGGATTTCGTATGGCAGGCATGCCCCCTCAAGCGTTGTTACGATGCAGGAACGCGCAAGGCCCATACGCTCAGAATTTTGTTGCGTGACATCTGCTTGCGCATGCGCGGTAAGTACAAATGGCCGTTTTTACATACGAAAAGCGGAAATACGCGGCTGAGTGTAGGTCTGGATCAGTCCTTATGTCCCATACTGGGAGAACTAAAGGAATGGGGGTTTGTCGCTTAAAGCGGCTGTTTTGCGACCAACCACATACTTACGGTAAAGCGGCTACGGTGATGTTGCAAAATGTTGTGACAGCACTCAGGAGATTTTCTAAAACTCTCAATGGGCCGTATTCACAGATCCGTTAGTTAAAGGTACGCAATTATACGCCCGTACGTTGTAAGCCAACACCCATGACACTCCCCTCACACGGACAGGTTTACATTGACTACCACCACCATTGAGCAGCCTAACCCTAACCCTTATCTCTACGTTTGCATTTTCGTGTGTATAATACTTACTTACATGCGTATGTAGCAAACCGCGCCCTCAAATGGTCGTTTAAATGCCTCACCCCACCCACTTTTACATAACTTTGTCCATACAGATTTCAATCACGCCCCACCGTATGTATGTCGTGGGCGGCCGTAAGCTCCTTGCGTAGTTACGATGCTCAGCACGCCCATACTGTACAATTTAAATGCCTCACCCTGCCCTCGGTGCGTATTTACGGATTTCGTATGGCAGGCACGCCCCCTCAAGCATTGTTATGAGGCTGGCACGTTCAAGGCCCATACGCTCAGAATTGCTGAGCGTAACATCTGCCCCGAGCATGCGCAGTAAGTACAAATGTCCGTGTTTACGCTTACGACCATCGTAAAAACGCAGCCGAGCGTAGGTCTGTATCAGGCCCATTACGTTTCAAAAGTGGCATGTGGTGCTGTAATGTGGGCTGTGCACTTACAGATTCAGGTTGTGAACAATGTTGAATCAAACAATATACATGTATGATATATCTAAGTGTACTGACTTGCACCTGCTTAATATAACACATAATGAGTGCAGGGCGGTCTTTGAAAATGAGTTGCTATTGATCGCTGATAGTGTGTGCGCTGCAGACACATTGTTTTAGCATTAGAAATACACACAACTCTACACGGGACCCAGTGGACTCATTACAGCAGAATGATGTATAACACATTGTCAACCTTTGCTGCTGTCCTTTTAAAGGGAGACCAGGGGCAAGAAGAGCTCATTACTAGAAGGAATATGACTAGACATTTGTGGGCTGCATACAGAATGGTGTAAGAACCACAATGTAGCTGATGTTTTGGGCTAATGAGGAAGCACCCTGATGGATGAGGATTTCAATGGGGAGGGTATTTAACATCTTATCTTGTTATTCCAATCATCAAAGATCCCAGCAGCTCTAAAAGCTACTTACATATAAAGTGTCATATATAGTTTTTTCATTTAAGTCACTGAACTTCTTCCAATCCTTTATTCTTAATTTAGTTCTTGTTCTTTGTAAGCTTATACAGCATGAAGGCTAAAAACAAAGGCCTGATTCAGCTGCAGAAGTTAAGACTGAAGAAATTTGCTTCTGGACAAACCAATTAAATATGAGTGGTACTAATTAATTTAATGATTTTGATTCATGCAGTAAAATACTGGCTCTTCTTATATAGTCTTATATTTAAAAGAGACAGCATTTTCCTACATGCAAAATCATGAAATTAATTATAACCGCTTATATTTAATGAACAGCTTTAATTATAAACTGCAACTTACTCTTGAGCAAGGATATGTCCCTTATTAACAATTAGTTTGTCTGCACATTTTATATTTGATTTCCCCTGTAGTACACCTTTGCTCATTTATGAATTTAGCTTCTATTCTAAATAACTGTTTAGGGATAAATTGTAAAATGGTAGATTAGCATTGTGATATCTCCCAGAATGCCTAAGAGACTTCAGAATTTCAGGCAGTGCTCATGGATTTCTCAGAGAGTGGGAAAAATTCCCACTGGAGGGCCCGATGTTGCAAACACTTTAGTGTTGAACATTGGACTGGTCATCCCCTCTCTGGTCATCCCCTCCGGAAGAAGAAATCTTGTGGCATCTCTGGTAACTTTATAAAAGATATAAGTTCAACTGGCAACACTCTAGAAAGATTTTTTTTTTCACACCAGAAAGTATACAATAAACAGGACTTTATCTAACTAGGGAAAGGTCCCAATATTAGTGCCACACACTACTTGCTGCTGTGAACAATAGTTGTATTGTATGGCTTTTAACCAAAGGCAACCCAAAAAGCATCCTTTCAAAATAAAATCATCTTGGGTCTAATATCAGAATTTTTAGACATTAAAATAATTTGACCCAAGTGCTTGACCATTTTTCTCAGCATTTTGAAAGTCTACACTACATTGATTATCTGTCCTATTTTCCGATAATTATCGGACCAATAATCACTCTAGTGTTTCATTACAGTTATTGTTACATGCCGCTGCGCTAGGCGGTCTGGCATATCTCTCTCTCACCCGCTGTCTCTGGTCCCTCAGTGCGTCCCGCCGGTGGCACGTGTTTCTGGCTCTGAGCGCCTCAGGTCTAGTCCTTTCTTATACCTCTTTGTCCCGCTACCTTGCTTCTCTCTTATCTCACTTCTCCTCTGCTTCCCTCTGTGCTTCCGTTTCTTCTCCTGGGTAATACCTCTGGGGACCGCAACCTGCTAGGTGTCCTGCAGCCCAGACTATCCCCACCATCAGGGGCTCTAGTGAAGACCTGGCCCTAGTTAGACTCCGCACTCTGGTTGTATTGCCTGTAACAGTTATCACAATTGTCCCTGCTTAAGTATCCAAATTGCTGTTATTTTATACATTTCAACAGTTTGAAATGTTCTTTGCAAATTCAACTGATATAAGTTGTAAATTTTCATGTATGACAAAGCTTTTATTTTGAGTAAACATATCCTCTTTTCTACTCTTTCGTTGATGTTAATTGCGTTAAACAGTTAAATGTTTTGCACAATTGCCATAATCAACATATTTGTTCATAAACACAAGTTGTTTAAAACAAGTAAATGTGTGCCAAATAAAACAGTCTAGCCTAATGGCATTTCTAAAATATCAGTGCTGTTTCAAAGGCCTGCAAATCAGAACTGTTCAAAGATGAAGCATTTACTGAAATATGTTTTCCAAATGGAAAAGGTCAATTAACATTTTATAAGCATGGGACATTTCCTTTAAGTGCGTTGTTATAATTCAAAAAGCCAAACAAATTACGTAGTTCTAATGTAAGTCACAGTTAAATAAAATGATTCATGAATGTATATAAATCTGTTGTTGCTTGAACTAATGTCTAAGACCGCATGATCTTAATTTACCATAAGGTTTAATTCGATACATTGTTAAGTAAATGATCTTTAGATTTCTGGTTGATTCTATCATGATTTCCTTGCTGTCACTTAGGAGCTGATCCAGAGTTCAGACATTTGCCTGCACTTGGTGCAAATTGTGGACCTTATTTACACTTAAGAAGCTGTGGCTTCTTAAGTGCGGTCCTTTAGGAAATGGCCTACTACTTAAGCGTAGTAGGTCATTTACTCAATCTACGTACCGTTTAGGTATGTAGATTAAGTGCGGTATTTAAAGACTGCAGTTAGAAATTTAAGAAGGAAGAGGTGTGCTACGCAGCCTCTGTTCTTATTTAAGAAGAGTGGGTGGGGGAAGGATTTAAGTTAGCAGGGGAGGGCGTGGGAAAGGGATAACTGTTTGTATTTTCCTTCTTCTGTGAATCCAGCCCCTTACTATCCCACATCTTACCTTCACTGAGTCTCCTCCACGGCACGCTCTTCTCTCTCTCTTCCTCCCCTCATACAGGAACTTCCTGTATGAGCTGCTGCGGCTGTTACATAGAGCAGCTGATCAGAAAAATCCTTTCAGCTGCTCTATGTTCAACCGCAGCAGCTTCATACAGGAACTTCGTGTATGAGCTGCCAGCTATCGGAGGAGCGGGGGGATGACCTCCGGCGGCAGCCTGCGGCGCATCCCCCCGCACAGCGCATCACAACGGCCACCCGCCCTCTGCCTATCACTCACTGCAGTTTTGGTCAGTGGGGTCACACAAACTCTGGTCTGTCCATTTCTAAAATTACACAGCCCAGAGTTTGTGTCGGCCCCCTGACCAAATGCCGCGCTAGGCGACTTGCCTAGGCCTAGGGCCGGCCCTGGGTCAGGGTTAATAAAACTTCCACAAAAATTGTGTGTTCGCAGGGGAAATCTCTTCTGAGATCCGGAAAAAAAATATGCAAGACCTATTTCTAATCGGCAAACCACACCCAACTTTAGGATTGGGAAAGGTTGTTCTGTCCTAGTCAGTGAGCAGCTGGGGGCATTTGTTAGATTCTTGATTGCTATTGTAAAGTGTAATTATTCCCACTTACATTCTATGGGCCAGATTCAGAGACGCGTTTCCGTCTGTTTTTTAGATGAAAGCGCAGATAATATGAGTACTGTGCATGCTCACAACGGAAGCGAGCGTAGAAAGACAGGCACAAGTCTGCCCATCTGTCTGTGTCCACATCTGACAGCACTTGTGCTGTGGAATGCAGAGTCCCACGATATTTAAATAAGAAAAGCAGTGTTTTTCTCATTTAAATATGTATGCACATCATACCATCCTAGGGGATGGTGAAAGTAGAAGCGCAGGTCACAGTTGGTGTAAAAAAATAAAAAAAATTCAAAAAACAACACTGAAAAATAAAATGTAAAAAAAATATGTTTAAAAACTAAATAAATAAATAAAGCAATAAAAGTAAATAAAATAAACCCCTTAAATAAAAATGACATAATTTCCCCAAGTAATAAAATATAGAGCTGGCTCTTTACAGTACAAAATAGGTTTACTTTAAATACAGTAAAATAAAATGTTGATGGTATCTTTAACGGATCCCATCTTGTAAGCTTTTAATCTGGGAAGGGAGGGGGAGTTTTGGCAAAATAAAAAAATCTGGTACCAAGGATGCAACAGGACTTCCCAGCACTACTGACAGTTCTACTGTCAATGAGTTATATTTAGTCCCTTGGCCAGCGTGAGAAACTTTCCTATGCCACGCCAACTCTGCATAGGCCGAGTAGTGGATCCACATTACGGATTCAATTAAATCTCTGAATCCTATTTGTCAGACAGCAGAGAAACGGCATCAAATAGCTTCTACTTAGCAGTCAACCTCTGTAAAGATGCTGTAAAGGGGATTGAGTATTGCACTGGGTGTAACTGGATCCCATGGTTGTGGATGCCCTTCTGACTGGTGCCCTTTTACTCCTCAAAGTTCTGGCCTTACTTGTGATGATCATTTGGTCCTGTAAGCTGCAAGTGTCTGAATTGCCTGTGAACCTAGGACCTGATTCACACTTAAGAAGTGTTAGTTTTTAAATATAGGCAACTAATAGCAAGGTAACTCCCTCGGCACGCCCCCGGTTTTCAGGTTCTTAAGAGACTTACGAGTTCGCATGTGTGTGCGTAGGGTGTCTATTTACGAATGTTTCTGCATAATTCTGCTGTGTTAATTATTCATGGAACTCCCCTTTTGCTTAAGTTACTGCGAACCTAGAGACTTTAGGTACGTAGTGTTGAATCACGTAAATAAAAGTTACTATGCATGCACAGTATAT
This sequence comes from Limnodynastes dumerilii, assembly GCA_011038615.1. Classification (NCBI taxonomy): domain Eukaryota; kingdom Metazoa; phylum Chordata; class Amphibia; order Anura; family Limnodynastidae; genus Limnodynastes; species Limnodynastes dumerilii. Next base: position 363,099 of record WWET01000191.1, on the reverse strand, counting down.
ACATACATAAAAATACGCACCTAAAAACACAAAAATTCTTAAGTGTGAATCAGGTCCCTAGTGTCTGTTAAGCAGAGGACCCCAGACACAGGAAACATTTTCTAACATGTCTGAAAATGTAACCAATATTTAAATTGTCCTTCACAGGAATGAAACTTGTTTTAGAGCCAGAACTTAGGTGAGTTTAGGTCAGCAGGACAGTGTGCTACTTTGTGACTTTGCCACCACTATCACAGTGTGAGACCAGCTGTAAGAAAAAAGGAACCTCAGTAACATAAATTTTAAATGAAACCTGCTGGCTGCATCACATAAACTTGTTCTCCATACCTAACAAGACACAACTTCATGCAAAACTAATGTTTACAGGAATAGTGCAAACACAGTCACTACCAGTAGCAGAATTCTCAGCTATGGCATCCTTTACCATAATATTTACTGTGTTTGGGCACAACAATACACCTTAGCTATACATTTTATTATTATTACTATTATTAATAACGTTTATTTATAAGGCACCACACGGTATCCGCAGCGCTGTACAGAGGCAATAGCAAAGCCAATAGTTACATATACAATACAATAATTAACAGAGGGTATAAAAACACGAATAAGGAATACAATAAAGGTACAAAGCAAAAATGAAATACAGTACAAAAATAGCAGAACAATGTGTAAGAAAAATAAAGATGCTGGATATGTATGTAGGAGCAGATGAATAAGGATAGAGATAGACAGTAGAGAGAAAAAGGTGGGAAGTGATGAGGACAGGGTAGAGGGATGATGATGGGAGGGAGGAGGACCCTGCTCATAAAAGCTAACATGCTTAGTGAGAGAGGGTGAAAAAACAGGAGACACAGTGATGAAGATGGGGAGGACAAATCACTTTTTTACATTTGTCAGAAAATATCTCTTCAAACGCAATATTTAAGTGACTGAATCAATTATTTTGATATTAACTGAAATAATTCAATGACATCTATAATTCATTATAAACAAATTGAGTTTGCATCTTTTATATTTAAATATGATGGACTGCATGTTTTTAATAGAAAATGATTTATTTATTTTTTTCTTTTCTAAACGGTTCACAATATGTTTCTGTTTTAGAATACATCACCCAAACTAGAGATTCATGCTTCCTTTACCCCCAATAAATACTTCCAGTTAATTATTTATAGGTTTAAACAGTCATACTGACTTCCTTGCAGAATACATACCACAGGCTTGATATGTTTATGTTTATTTATGTCACCAATTCACAGAAGGCTATGATATGCACCACCTGCTCACAGCAGGCGCATGTTCTTATTTAGACCACTACAAAATGTCTCTAGTTCTTTAAGATCTTCCATGTAACTTACAGTAACTATGGGCTGACCCCCTTTTAAATGTCATTTTTGGCTACATTTAAACCTTATATTCCTCTTGTTTCTAGAATTGCTTTTGCGTCTACAGGACAGAATAATTTTAAGGACTTATCACATAATGCATGCCTTATAGGCTTTCATTGGTGCCAAATGTAACCGGTCTCTTACATTCAGCAAAGTTTATTTCAGTATGTTGCAATATTTAACTATCTATTGCGGTTATTAGATACTGCAAACTATTTTATCTTCCAATCCTCCCATAGATAATAACAGGGTGGTAGAAGTTTTGAAACTTTCCAATTAAATAGAAATGTGCAGAGGCTATCGGATAGGGAAAGCGTTTCAGCCTCTGGTGTAGCACAGTAAACATATTCTTTATCAGCTTGGACTGGGATTTACAGACAGTTTCACAATTCCATATGATATTTTTTTCTGTTATAAAAGTCAGTTCATTAGGCAGATCAGGACTTTTTCATTTTTACTGTGTAGCAAATAATGGAAGGATCTGTTAGCACTGGGCCCCACTATCCAGACATTCAAACGTTTTAACCACTCTCACTTGCAAGGTGCTACCTTACTTCTTACTTTCTCACTTGCAAGGTGCTACCTTAGGTTTACCTGAAAAGTACAGATGTATGCATAGGTATGAGAAGGAATGCTTGTATTATAAAATGACTAAGGACCGGATTCAGAGTATCGCATCCATGTGAAATTCACACGGATGCAATGCTTTTTAAAGGGACTGCACATGCGCTACATGCGGAAGGAAGTCGGATTGCTGTCGGAGTTTATGGTATCCGCCAACATCCGATTCCGACTGCAAAGGGGGTTGTGCCAGGATATTTAAATGAGAAAAGCTCCGCTTTTCTCATTTTAATACTACGTGCACACCAGTCCGCTGCATGCGTAAAAAGCCCTACGATTCCACCAGCTGGTGGAATCGTAGAGGCAGCTCACCGGAGCTTTAAAAAAAAAAATAAAAAAAAGTAAAAAAAATAAATAAAAAAAACCGCTGTTAAGTTAAAAATTAACCCCTTCCCCCGGCTGCATGGGAAATCCTAATTTCCATCGTGAGAATTTGAAAATTTCACACGCAGGCAGAAGGTATATATATATACCCCAATGCCAGCCAACCTGTCATTAGCGCCAGGATTTTTTGTTTGGCAAGACCACCCCTCCGGATAAAAAGTTTACAAGACTGGACCCCCATCAGAACAGGTAAGGTTGTTTTTATTAATTTTCAGGACAGATTTTTTTTTTTTTTCATTTTTTTAAAGGGGACATATATGCCTATATATTTTATGTATTTGATGTAAAATGTGGCACTTTTTTTTATTTATTATGGGACACTTTTGGCATTATTATTTATTTATTATGGGGCACTGGTGGCATTATTATTTATTTATTATGGGGCAATGGTGGCATTATTATTTAATTCTTATGGGGCAATGGTGGCATTATTATTTATGTTTTAATGTGGCACTTGTGAAATGTATTTTATTCATTTTTGTGGGGCACGTAAAGCGATTTTTAATTTTAGGGAGCAAGGCACTGTATTTTTTTTTATAGTAGTTCTACAAGCGCTAGCATGCCTTGTCATTCATGGGCATGCTTGCACCTGTAGTTCTACTATCGGCAGTATGCCCTGTCGTCCGGGAGTTTATTGATTTTTTTTTTTACACATGGGGTGTGTCGGCGGGGCAGGCGGGGGAAGGGGTTTTTGAAATTAAGGCTCCGACTACTTTTTAACAAGTCGGATGTGTCTTGCACATCCGCATACTACTCTAAGTAGCACCTTACATGCTATTCAGAGTGGGCTATAGGATGCACAGAAGTGCATCCTTGAATAGCCCTTAGTCAAATGAGCCTGTGTGATTCCGCATTGCACAGGCTCGGAAGTCTGAATCCGGTCCTAAGGCACACTAGTAGACTCAACCTAGCTTTCCCCTGGAGTCTGGATCCGTCCCATTATCATCAATATATATATCTGAAAACTTAAATGACATAATTGTTATTGGGCTGAATCCAGACTTTTGTAAGTGCTGGAAATTAGTTATTCCTGGGCTAAACCATGTTGATTGCAGGGGAGTCATATTTCATCTGTTGCAAACAGTATTAGAGTTGAGAGGTGATGTTTCCTATCTCAAGTCTAAATAACAGTGTGATAGTAAAGCTGAGAAAACAGAATTTCTGTAGAGCGCTAAAAAGAAAATCACAATTTGAACACACAGCTTTACCATAAAATAAAAATATACAATTTATTAAAAAAAAACAAATCAATTAGATTGTAGTATTGCACCATATCACATAAAAATAATGACTAAATCCACTATATTGAAGTGGCCTAATTGAATCTCCACTTCATAGTATCAAGTCACTATATAGAAGTCATTCACTAAAATCCCGACAATAGATGGCTGAAACACTGGACTCGAAATCCTATTGATAAGATCCTGCTATTTGAATTGTACCATAACTTTCATGCAGAGTCTACTAGTGTGATAGAACCTCACAGTTCAGTGTACATAAATTTATAAGACCGGCCGGTCTCCGCTTACCACTTAGCGTTTATCACCTTCTGAGATATCGTTCATCCAGGGATGACAAGCGGTGTCCGGAAGAAAGGTAGCAGCATGCGGTGATCATTTGTGGTTACCCACACGTGTTGCGGTCTCACCGGACCCTCCAATTCCCCTGTAATACAATTAGGTGCACTTTGGTGAGTTTGGTAATAGTAAAGCTGTATCTGTGTGCAGTAAGCAATTCAATGATATATCCCTACATGCAAAGAATACTATTGACTTGACTCCCCCCGCAATCATCATGGTTTAGCCCAGGAGTAACTAATTTCAAGCACTTACTTAAGTCTGGATTCAGTCTGTCACAGCATTAAGGTCATGAGTTCAATTCCCAGTCTAGACCTTATCTGTGTGGAGTTTGTATGTTCTCGCCATGCAGGGGCAGATCTAGTATTTTTTTGGTGGGAGGGCCGTTTAATGATCAATACCCTCCCCTTTTTAAATTCACTCCACCTGTAATTTTTTTCTCCACTCATTCTCTTCACCGTATTCTGTAGACATGTAGGTCCATAAAAACACAGTTCTACTATGTGTTACTTTTTTGCAGACATAAATTAAAAAAATGAATAGTAAACCTAGACTGTAATACACATGCACACACACACAGACACACACACACACACATAATATTTAGCAGACCTTAAGATTGCCAATAACTAGTATTATTAGCAATTGAAGCACCCATTTTAATTTTCTTTTGTCAAGTGCATTTTTCTGTTTTCTCAGCTGCTTCAAATTAATTGGCAATTATGTGTCTAGGCAGTCTTATGTGAAGGAAAATATTTTTTTGCATTTAAGAAGACCTTTGTCCGTAAGTCTTGAAATAAAAAAATATATTTATTTTTACTTTATTTCAACATATTTTCATCATCCTTTATGTGTAATGTTTATTATTTTCACAATATCACTGAATAGAATATAACTGGAAGCAAATGACATTTGTTCCTTGTTCTGTTGATGTAACCATAGCCATTAGGGAGTTTTAAACTGAATGCTTCATTGGATCAATTACGTAGAGGAGAGAATTATACTTGGGGAATCGCCATGGAAATGTTTCAGTTTTACTCAGAAGTACTACATAACTGTCATACTGATTTTTTTTATATGAACATAAAATAGAAATTGTTTGGTGGTAGAAGGGGGTAGCGGTTGATGTTTTCTTCTCATACAAACAGAAACTTAGATTTCTATCCAGACTTACAAAATGTACTTATCTTGGTCAGGAGTGTCACACTCCTTGACCAAGATAAGGAGTGGGGGCAAGAATTTAGCCCTCACCTTGGTGTGCCCCCATCTCACCTTGGTGTGCCCCCATATTGGTGCATGATTGTTATGATTGTGCCATCAAGGGGCGTGGTCAACCCATTGGGGGAGCAACTGTACATCCAGGTTTAAACCACTTTATATATGTTTAAACCAATATACACACACACATATATATATAT
>WWET01000191.1:333571-356836 GCA_011038615.1 Limnodynastes dumerilii | reverse complement strand
AACCTCCTATATGAGCCGCCTATGATCTTGGTCCAGGTCCATAACTTTTTTGACGTACTGGTTGGAGTGCCTCTTAATCGTCGTGGGCTCCTAACTCTCATTTGTGGTAGGAAAGGTCACTCTCTTCGCAGACAGGATTTTTCACACTGTCCCCATGGAAAGTGGTGATGCTGCAGAAATCAGAATCACTTCTTCCCTCCTACCATGTGGACCTGAAGTGCAGAGGCTATCCCTTCGCACCCCATGAATGGAAAGGTTGCAGAATGCAGACATCATCATTGCACGCAAAGTGCGGAACGCATCAGCATTTCTTAGGTCTGGAACCAGTCTCTTCTAGACTGGACCCAATAGTTGGATTGTGGATGCATTGCTACACTGTGTGTGTATAGGTGTGTATAAATCCATGCTTATTAACTGAAACATTCAAACTACGTCTTGTGTCTCAGAGTAATTACTTGTGTTATGCAATGCATCAAGCATAATCATAAACTGATGATCAGTATGTCAACACAAAGGAACATTCATGATGTTCCTTTAGGACAAATGCATCTATTCTGGAAAATGTATGTAGCATTATAAAATAGTTTCACACTAATCATTTATGTTCTTTATTATTCCACTGCAAAGCTTTTTCTTGCTGTCTTGCTACATAATTAAGTCACTTTTTTATTATATTATATTTAAACTTAACAGAAATAAACATAGCATGCTAAGGTTTACACAGTTGTTTGTGCAGCTGTTAGGATTCTTTTCTTCTTAAGACATGATCCATTAATTAGACCTATGTTTTAATGTATAGGATGAGACATATTCGACCTTGTAAGACCTATAAACTACAGAAGATACTGGGCCTGATCCACATCTGAGCGTTATTGTGACAGCAGCGTTTGGGCCATAGATGCGTTTGTAAAAGTGGTGACAACTGTGCCCGATCCAAAAGTGCCTTTGGATGGCAACCAATTACGGCATGTAGCACGCGGTTACACAGCATCTAAGCTATGGATATTGTAAACATTTCTATTAAACGAATAAAAAATTATATTAAATAAATGTTTTTTTAGCAATGTATATTTTCGGAAAATAAAAACAACATAATACTCCAGCAGCGTTTTCCTAAATATAGAACAGGGTTGCAGACTCTCCCGTAATGTCCGGGAGATTTCCAAAATTCAAGCAGTTCTCTCGGTGTCCTGGGAGAGCCTGCAAATCTCTGTAGAGGGCTTGAGGCCTGTGGTTTCATGATATGATATAACATCAGAAACACCGTACACAGAAAAATTGTACAGAAAATATAGAAATTATAAAACACTGTTTTATTGTAATAAAGGTCCTTAATTGGATGGTATTCAATATTGGTGGTATACAGTTTATCCACCTAATAATTAGAAACAGGTCACGAAATGCAACATTAAAAAATGTATAGAAAATATTGAAAAAATATGAGTGATAATCCACAAGACAGTCTAGAAGAACGGGTAGTGGTCCTCTACCCGTTATAATATACCTGCTATAAGCGGAAAAACCATGCAATTGATAAGTGAATATTGTTCAATATAAGTTGTAATCCACAAAAAAGTCAAGGGTTCTCGGGGAGTAGTCCTCCACCCGTTTTAATCAACCTGCTATATGTGGATGAATCGGGTAGCTGATCGGTAAGTGGTGTCCAATGTTAATAACCAACAAATAAAAGTCTCAACAGGGAGTGGTCCTCCACCTGTTAAATATGAAAAGCCTGATGGCTAATGAGTAAATAATGTAAATATTTGTCCAGTGTAACACAGATAACATTTCGAGAGTAAGTAAATTATTCCACTCACCAGTTGTTTAGGGAACTGTGGCCACTAATTCCCGAAGATGGTATTCTCTGAAGTGTCACCATTTGGCTTCCTGCCTAATGCTATATTTTGTGGCTGGAGCAGAATGCAATGTCTGCTGTGAAGATTGGGACTCTTACTGTCGCGGCTGTGTGATTTATTCTTTGAGCTGAGAGGCGGACGTGATTGCCATTCTCTATATGCAGCGTATCCCAAGATCCACAGTCTGTAGTTCTTGGCTCAATTCACAAGTGTCTTCAGTATAAAAGCATTTTGCAGTGGCGTGCACACTTCTGCTTATAGCGAAGTGAGGCCGATAAAAGTAGACTTCTATGTTGCTCACATGTGGTATCCACGTTTAGAGATCTCCGTTCTCAGGCTAATTTCACCTACACGAATTAAGAACCATCCAATTAAGGACCTTTATTACAATAAAACCGTGTTTTATAATTTCTATATTTTCTGTACAATTTTTCTGTGTACGGTGTGGCGCAAGATAGGAAATCTATTGTTTCTACTAGTATTCTTATGTTAGTAGGGGCAAGGAAGTAGGGGCAAGGATGATGCATCAAGCCCCACCCCTATTACCAGTAAATGTAAAAAGGGATAATTGGTAGTCAGGGGGCTTAATGATGCATAAATTGTGCCATTAAGCCCCGAAACCTGCATGCATCTATGGCTTCCCTCCGGGAGATCCCGGAGGGAAGCTATTAAATTCAGCAACTCTGATACAGGAATGTAGTTACTTTTTGAAATATAATCCAACGCACTGGTCAAAAAAAGGTCTTTCAGTGTCAGCCCCCTAGACTTAGACATGACCTGGTGCTGTTGAAAATGGTCCTGAACCAGTTGTGGACCAGGAGCACATGCCTTAACACGCCCTTACTGTATATTGTGACGTGCTTCCTCCTCTTCTCTTCCACAACACACGCTTAAGAATGCAAACTGCGCTGGGGTCTGAATGTACCATAATTACAGACTTTTCTGTTCTGCGCATGCGCACTCAAACTCACGCATCAATATGCCACGTCAGTTGGCATGTAATCACTTCTGTGAGTGTCCATCATGTTGGGCCAAATCCAGAGCTACGTTTCCATTACGTTTCCTAGCGTAGCGTACTTCCGCTAGTGTATTTACTATGCACTCCTCTTGGCACTCCCCTCAGCCGTACATAGTTTAGCCGCGTTGCGCTTGCCAAACCCTTCCTTAACTTTTCCAAGCGTAACTCCTCTTGGCCGTAATGGCTGCATGTACTTACGCACCAAAATACGCCTATACTGTATGATTTAAATGCCTTCCCCCGCCTCCGAAGTGTAATTACTGGTGTCATATGGCTGGCACGCCTCTTCGTTCGTAGTTACGCTCTTGATACGAGGATGGTACGTGCGTTTAAAGTTATGTGTCGTAACATCTGACACGCGCCTGTGCAGTACATGCAAAATAGCGTTTTTACGTCTCCGTCTAGCGTAAATACGCTAGCGGGCTTAGTCCTGGATCTACCCCGTTATCTCTACCCATGAAAGCATGTTCATTTTACAATCATGTAAAAAGAGAAATGGAACTGAATTCTTTCTTCATACGGTATGGACAGATCACTAATATTTTAAACCAAGTTGTGCATTAATTATCTAGTTTTAAACTGTGATCCAAGAGTTAATTTAAAAAAAGGATTATTAAATGAACAGATAAACACTCATTCTATGCATATATGGGAAATCAACATTTAAATCTGGTATTAAGCATCAAAGTAAGCCATAAAGCATATCCATAAGCATGTTCCTCCAAGAATTAACTCTGTTTAAGGTTATATTCTTTTTTATCTTAAATAACTTTGATCATCTTTTAATCTTTGATAAATTTTAACAGCTGAAACCCAGATTTAAAAAAAAAATGGCTTTATAGACTTTGCCAATCTTTCTATAACTTATTGATTTGCCCTTAATCTGTGCTTTGTTAACTATGTATGAAAATCTAAGAGGCAAGGCTTTTGTGTGACCTAATAAATACCTTCTGGGGCCTGTCTCACTTTAAAACATCTGTCATTAAAATGTGCAAAGTAAAGCTAACATATTTCTTATTAAATATTAATCAGCGATGCAAGGATATTAGATCTATGCAAACATTATTACTCATAATACTTCTATGAAAAATCTTGAAATCTGTCATAAAAATGTAGACTAAATAAATAATAAAGAATTATTTGAAATGTGTAGAATAGTTATATTAGTAGTAGCTAAACCTAAACTTTAATCACTAGGCTCAATTCCAAATCACTGCATTTGGTTACAAAGGTTTACATGGATAGCAGGTTTTTCTAGGTCATAAGTTTATGAAACCATTTGATTATGGAAAAAAAAGTGTACAGTAAAAGGTAAAAAAGTGACATGACAATTAAAATGAGACAGGAGGCTATAGTGGCAATAACATCTAGTAGTATTATAATTAGATCAAACACATGCCATGTCAAAGCTACCTACCTTTGTATGTCAATCTCCCTATAAGTAAAGTAGAGTAAAGTTGGGTATGCACTTATATAATTAGATTTAACTGGACAAGTTTGCTTCATGGATTGGGTGTATCTCCAAACTCAGTCTGCTGTAGGATTGTGTAAACTGTCTGGTCGGTAGGAGGATCTGAAGAGAATTGGATAAGTGCACCCAGCTTAAGCATAGTTGCCTACTTCTCAGGGGTAAGAAAGATATTATAAAACATGCACAACACATCCTGAAGCCCTGTCACTGTCACTATGATCCATTGTGTTACTAAGGATGGGGAGGGGTTTTATAATACTGATGTAACCAAGCACTACCATCCTTAGTAAAGATATGGCTCACAGTTTTGATAGATGGAGGGGCAGAACTTGAGGCAGTGATTTGCATAAATCACTGACTCAAGCCCACTACAGGAGCTTTACCTACTCTCCTATGATTCTAGGTACAATGCCCAAATATAGGGAGTCTTCCGGACATTCTGGAAGAGTCAGCTACCATGAACTTAAATTTTGAATCAACAACATCTTTTGAATTGGACAGTATCTCTTATTACTGCAATATAAAAGGGAATCGAGCTGCCATAGGCAATTCACAATACATTTATGTATATTTTTATTTGGAATTGCTTATGCCTTTAAAGAGATTAAGGGCTCAATTTACTAAGCTCATTTTCATATGATAAAACCCGTTTTCGTGTAAAAATGGGCTTTATCATATGAAAACGAACCATGGCGACGATCGCATTAACACTCCCGATCACTAGCCCGCTCTAATGAATGCGAGCGGGCCAGCAGATCGCATTATTTACTAAGTGTCAGCGCGGATTGTCAAAATCCGTGCTGACACTTAGTAAATAAAGCGATCTGCCGGCCCGCATTTATTAGAGCGGTCCAGCACGCTAATTTGTCCAGTCATATATAACATCCAATGTGTTAACATGCTTGTGTGTAATCATTATACACATAGGAACTGCTCTAGAGTTGGGACAGCAAACAGCACCTATGCAAAACCATTTTGAACTGATGGCAAAGGCAAATTTCATGTGTAAACAGAATAAGTTGAGAGGTGATGTCTTGTGCCTCAACTCTAAATTACATTTGAACAATTATGCATATCGGTATTTGTATGCAATAGGCAAAATCAACCAGAAATTAAACCAGAATCAACCAGAAAATGTGCAGATTTGTACATTATTGTGCGGTAGTAACTCTGGATTATGTTCAGCAAATTCTTTCAGTGATATGAGAAAATAGGGACCCTCTAAAAGTTCACCTGAGAAACTTTTTGCACTTGTCTGATTGTAATCGTGTATATATGTAAAATAATATATATATTCCGGCTAGTGGAATATTGTATTGTAGTTATTTAGGTTTCTTACTTATTTTTGGAAGAAAATCTTGGGACTCACACTCGTATTAAAACAATTCCCTTGAAGCAGTGTTTAGTTACTTATTTGTCTCTTATATTGTGACTTAACCATTCATGTAATTGTAAACGCACGGCCCCAATAACTGGCCTTGTATTGTGTCCATTTCATCTGTAACCAATCAGTAATGTAAATTGTCTTTATAAACTACACAAGTGGAATTTATTAATCATGCAGTGTTTATATTAAAATAAAAAGTAAAAAATGTACACTAATGACACCTAACCTCTTTTGTGTCCTTTAAAATGTTTACTGACTGAGCCTTGTGTATTTATTTTGTTCATCTTTTATATATTTGCATTCTGTTAGGTAATTGGCTGACCCTTCATTTTTCCCTATCCACAGCTAGCATTGGAAACACTTGGAAGTAAATGTGTAAACAAAAGATTGCACAACAACCATTGTGTGGAGCATGGACTGTCCTGTGTCTGTTTATGAGTTCTCTGTTTTTTATATTGTGTTGTTCTAGTATTCTTTCAAGTGGAATAATGTCCTTCTTTCCCCCTTTGATTTTTTTTTTAGATCTTCGATTAACCCTTGTTGAATTTTTCTGGTCACCCTTAAATTGTAGACATTAATGTTTTGGGGTTTTCAGCAGAGAATGATTTAAGCAGATTGCTATGAATGCTTATATAGATTGTTGAAAGGTTCATATACTTTTGGTTTCTATCTAGTAATGATTAAGCCAAACCATGTCAATGGTATATGCAAATATTTTTTTTATTGGGATTACACAGTTTTGATATAAATACACTAGAGAGATTGGGATATTGTAAAACTTTGGGATAGGCAGAAGGAATATGCTGTTTGGTTATCCGAGCTGTAATGTTCACGCCTGCTTAACTTATTTATAAGGGACACAACTGACTCATAAGTAAACATTTTCATTCTAAAGATTGCATTCCTTTTCCCACAGACCTACTTCTGTCAAACAGCTGCATCCCGTTCTTGGACTCGACGGCTGAGACCTTGGGTTTTCAAACCCTATTGCTTGATGAAGAGAGGAGTCAACTGCTTCTTGGAGCAAAGGATCACATCTATATGTTGAATTTGGTTGATTTAAACAAAAATATAAGAAAGGTCAGTTTGTTTAAAACAATGGTGTTTTGATGAATGTCTTTTCAAACAATTTTTGAAAGTTGCATTTACTCCCCTATGAACACCTACAGCGTTTTAGCTCTGTTATATGTTCTTTATGTACACAGAGTGACAGAAACCTCTTTTCAGTAGATGCAAACACTAAAATGTTTTAGTATAGGACTTTGGTTGCTCCGGATCACATGACTGAAATGTAGTTACCTTCTGTTCAATCAGTAGTAAGAATAAGGAGGTTTTAGACATACAGGGTAATATCCAATTCCCTGCATAGACAAGAATTAGTGCAAAGTGTGCTGATTCCCATCTATATGCGGTATCTGCGGTGTTTCCAACTTAAGATGTCTTTATGGATCATAAGCTACCTCTCCTTTGCAATTCATTGAATATGTGTGATGATTAAGATCTGCTGCATACAATGCGCATTATGACATTTTTCACAATGAGCATCAATCATGCAAACACAGGTTCTTCATAGGCGACTGCCAATTTGTGACCAAAGGAGCGCTGCGGGGTATTCCATTGTTGGTCCAAGTTTAGTGTCAGTGGACAAGGTCCAGATTTCTGCATCTGCAAGTCGGATACCAGCTGTATTGAGAATTTAATGCGTGCAAGGGGAGAACGCTACCTTTGCATACACGGATTTATGAACTGTTGACCCTACCGTTGTCTGAATAACATGTAAGGGTTGAAAATGCCCCGTCATCCGAAACACTTCCATTACGGAAATCTGGATAAGGAGGACACAGATCTGTAATTGAAATGCGGTGTGTGCATTTGCACTATTGATTTCTGCACTTTGCATATGGAAAATAAGCATTTAGGTTGAGCCTGGATCCAGTCCAGCATGTGTAAGCTATGTGCAGCTGAACCAGAGCTGATAATTCGCAGTAGCCAGTTACAGATATGGTGACTGTGAGTTGGGCTGAAATATTTTGCAGTTTGCACCAATTTGTCACTAAATTACTTAACACTGGCTCATATAATCCATAAAATAATCATTTTTATTAGACTGTACAATTTACAAAAAACAACTCCAAAAAATAAAGTCTATCATTGTGAAATGTAACACATATGAAAAGAAAACAAATCCTCCTGTCATGAAGAGGCTGCACAGAGACTAAGCACATTATTTGGCAATAATAAATTATAATCTGTATTTTAGTGAGATAAATGATACATTTAAAACAACTGAAGTGTTTATTATTAAACACAATTGCCCTCTGTGCTATCTTTGCCATCTATATACTGACACTTGACAGCTAGAAAAGGATGCCTTGAAGGGAGCCTCACTGTCTTGTATTACGCTGGGGGTAGTACACAATCCTGTGTGTCAGTGTCTGTCTGCTTGACAGGTTTTCAGCCTCCAGGTTTAAGCAGCACTTTGTACAAGTTTCACACACAATGGTGCGTTAATGACTAGACATTAAAAGTTGCTTATGACCTTATACAGTTGTTAGGCGGTGACTAATAGTCGTTCATCCACGTCAATTTACTTTTTGGGCGTTTCTTTTTTTCCATTTAAACCAATCTGTCCTGGGCAGTTAGGGTACCCTGATCTGAGCAGAAAGTGTAATAAATAGCGCCATTTATTAATATTTGTTGGATCTTAGTATAAGAATTCATCAGAATCACTTCACTTCTCTGCAAATCCAATACAATTACTGTCCTGTCCTGCAATCCCTTGTTCTCATTTCCTTCCACTGCCTCTGTAGTACTCTATTGCAGGAAGATTTTCATCGTCTGTTCATGTGATAGCAACAGCAACAAGGATTGCCAGGGAGAGATTAGTATAATTGCTTTTCTATTGGGATCTCAGTTCTCAATGGTGACCCCCAAAACAAGTAAGCAAAGGAGAGGTTTGATCTTTTCTAATTACTGAATTTTCCAGACTTACTGCCTGCATATTAAAGATAGCGCTGTCAGAGAGAGCTACTGCCCCAGCAATCATTGATTTTTGGGTCACTGAAGCTGTAGTAAATATTGGAATCTTTGCATTTCATTCTCTCTGTGTTTATATAATTGAATCAGTTTATGTTATGGTCATAGGTGTTGAAAAGAGGTATGCCCAATAACATGCATTTTTGTAAAATAAGCGTGGAAATAAAGACCTCTGTAAATTGTTCTTTCACTGGCATAGAACTGATGCTCCAGGTTGTGACTTTCATACTTCACAGCCAAATTATAGTCAGCTCCTTCCTGATCATTCAAGTCTGGTGTTATGACTGATCAGATTTAGGTAACTGCCTTGGGAGCCGGTCTTAAAGGGGGCGGCATGAAGGTGCTTAAGAATTCTAACAATGGTTGCTGCTGTGAAACACACAAGTAGCCACTGCTCTGTCATTCTCCTGTGATGGCTTGGACTTTCAGGCTTTGAGGCTCTGCTGATTCCCTGCAGTGGTACTTACAGCTTAGACAATAATCTGTCCAGGTCATGGCAGCTGAGCAGGTAAAGTAAGCATTGCCACAGGGAATGAGCTGTGCCTTTGAAGTACAAGTTAACAATTCTAAGGGTAGTCGGGGAAGGTGGGAGGCAGCAGGCTAAAGCTTTGGGTGTTCAGAAACCTAACAACAGCCCTGGGGTTAATGAATTTCAGCATAACCTGATGGAACAGAATGACTGTCCAGGTAAGTGAGGTGGGCAATCTGAGTGGTAGGTCACATGTTGACAAAATAGAGTACTGTCGATCAGTGGAGCTGACCAAGCAGCTAAACAAAAGTTGTTAAATAGTGTTGCTGATTCCTTACTTATATCATCACAGGTACCAAAAAGCTGAAAGTCTAATTCACTGCTGGTACCAGAAATCTGAAAGTGTAGTCACACTGCATCAATTTACATCTTCAAGGGACATGCTAAATTTACATATGCAATTCATCCCTGTTTTTGTACTTGTCCATCGCCACTTTGCGACTACATGTATGCTTAACTGGTATATAGCATGTTGATTGGACAACCACATGGCAAAGAAGGAGTGATCACTTATCCTAGGTCCCTTGCAGAGGTTTTCTAAGTGATCACAAAGCTAAATTATTTTGTATCATACAGGCACTAAGGGAGATTAGTGTTTCCTGACTTTTTTTTTACACTGATATTGTCCATAGTGCTAAAAGAACAACCTAATTCTGTTTCACAAATCTTTAAGTAAGATACAAAACTCATTTGAAACGTTTCATTCATCTCCGGTCCAGAGTTAAATACCGGTCTGTCAATTCAGTTTATCATGTGCTCTTTGAACTAAAATACTTTTCAGAAATGTAATCAAGTTTGCCAGTGGGGAAAAAAAAGTGTCATCTGTGTATAGATGTACAGGACATCTGCCTCCAGCTATTTTCAGATGTTCTATATCTGGACCTTGGTAAATCCAGTTTTGTGTTCTGTTTGTACTATCAAAGATAGCTATGTGCCCATTGCATTAAGAAGACATTTCATGATAAATTTCCAAAAATGTATTTAAGTAATTACATGATTAGGAACAGTTACAGAAATATGGGATTTATCATTATAAGTTTGTATCTTAGCCAATCAAATTGTAATGTTCCAGAAAAAATGCTATTGTGTTACACTAGAAGTGGCCCAGCGTGCCAGCAATTACATCTGTAACCTTTTTTAAATATAGCAGGATGAAGAAATCACTCCATCTTGCCATTTATTTTTTGACAGATATATGTGGATACTTAATACACAGCAGTACTGACTGTTTCCCTGGGTCCTGTTATATGTAACAATCCCAGGTTTTACTGACGGTGGAGGGAAATTCATTCTATATCTGTCCCATGCCTTTCATTTCTGGTACGCATGCACATATCACCTGCTACTGGCCCTGTTAGCTGAGTTCCATTACGTTAGTCAGAGATCTTTTTTCAGCAATTTCTATGATAATATCAGTCTTTATAATGTATATCAAATAAATAAGCCAGTTAGACTCTGACATAGAGTATTTGCTGTATGCTAACACCATGTTTCCTATTTTATTTAGCTGCATCAGTGATTACCACCATGCTCAGGGCCAGCCCTAGGCGTAGGCAGAGTAGGCAGGTCATCTAGGGCGACAAGGCTCCTAGGGGGGGCTGGGCAGCTCACACGAGCCGGCAACTGTCATGAGCATCCAAGACAGCATCATGCAGGCAGAGCTGTAGCGCTGGAGCACAGTTCTTCTCTCTGAAAGTGTGACTGTACTTTTCAATTGCACTGTCATTGGGGTAGATCCAGAACTACGTTTGCTGTACGTTTATTCGCGGAGCGTATTTTCGTGCGCGTAAATTCGTTACACTCCCCTTGGCACACCCCTTGCATGTACGTAATTTGTCAAGATACGCTTTCCAAACCCGGCACACCCCTTGCATGGACGTATTTTGTCAAGATACGCTTTCCAAACCCTACCTTAACTTTTTCCAACGTAACCGCTGTCATACGCACACGTACGTATGGGCTGAACGAATTTACGCAGCTAAGCACGCCCATACTGTACACTTTAAATACAACCCCCCGCCTAATTCACGTAATTTGGACTAACGTAAAATTTGCACGCCCACACAAGTATTTACGTGACACATACGTGAATGGGCCATACGTTCACAATAACGCTACGTTAATGTGCGTATTTTCTATGGTGCGCATGCGCAGTGCGTACAAAACAGTGATTTTACGTCTCTGCCACGCGTAAATTCGCACCGAGGCGTAGTTCTGGATCAGGCCCATTGAGAGGAACAGAGATCCCAAGCAGACATTTCTGACATGTAGAGGTAGGTAAGAGCAGCGGGAGGGGAATTGACAGGCAGAGCTCAGGCAGCGACATAATATGTAACAATATGTAACAGATATGTAAATGGTGGTGAGGAAACACAACGCATTCATCAGATTATTATTAAAGTAAAATAAATAATTAACAGATTATTTTTACAAACAGAAATTTATGTTTACCAAATTATTGGCTTGTTGAGACTCTGGATCAAATTCTTCTTACAATGGGAGGGGGATATGTTGGGAGTTTCCCCTAATTGCATCATTATCCAGATGAATATAACCCCAG
The DNA here is from genome assembly GCA_011038615.1 of Limnodynastes dumerilii. Taxonomy (NCBI): domain Eukaryota; kingdom Metazoa; phylum Chordata; class Amphibia; order Anura; family Limnodynastidae; genus Limnodynastes; species Limnodynastes dumerilii. The sequence continues at coordinate 344,979 of WWET01000191.1, read as the reverse complement.
GATATAGAATGAAAAGTCTTCCACCCTACCCATCCCTTACACTTCCTGTTGTATCTCTGCTCTCTGCCGTGGCACACGGTTCTCTTCACAAGACTGCCCATGTTTTTCTTTCTAGTAATGGGTGATCTTAGCTGCCTGTCTCCATAACATTTGCCTTCTATCGAGGAACAATGTTCTGTACATTCACAGGTTATTCATCAGGGGAACACATGACATTTTTGACAGACTTAGCTTTACCTGTCTACCTGGCCCTCTGACTCAAGGCACTGTGAGATCCGAGGATGCAACGATGATGTTTTGCATCATCATCACATGAGACAGAGCAGGATAGTACCCAGCCAGCCCGGCTCGTTACTCGGATTATGCAAATTCGGGTGGGCTCAGTTTTCTAAAAATTCTGTACATGTCTAGTTAAAAGACATAGGAGTCTATGAGGGAATGAGTCTATTTAGAAGAACAGCAGGAAAAAATAATGTTGCATTGGGAATATCATTATGAGAAGTTTAACCATCTTGCCCCTAGATAGAACAGGAGACAGATTAAAGATGGGGCGAGATTCAAGTTACTTGTAGGGGGAAAAAAGTGTGAGATTTTTTTTATACATTTTTTGGAGGAGGAGGGGGGGCACTAGCTTCAGTTTTGCCTAGGGCACTGCATTGGCTAGGGCCAGCCCTGATCATGCTAAACCAACACATTAATCATCTTTTTCTATACAGTTCGATAGTGTATCCAATAATTTTATGTCCACAAACATCAAATAATTTGGGGAAAAGCATTCTGGTCCTGATCCACACCTGAACTTATGATGGTGGCGTATATGTCTACTTTTTTTGCACTGCTCATGTCGAGAAAAAATGCACACAGTTATGGCGACCCAGACTTGAAGTCACTGCTGCATCCACTTGTGTTCAGAGGGTGGTTTCTTGGGAATGGGGGTTGGAGAGGTGTAGTCAATGTACAGTAAGGGTGTGCTCAAACAATTACACCAGATATAAATACACATAAGTATAGTTTATGGAAAAACATTTGTACTAGCTACAGGGCATGTCTAAGTGCAAGAATCTGCTGACAGCCAGCATTCCACAACATAAAATTGACTATTAGCATTTAGTTTACAAACAATCCAATAATTTTACAATATTTTTCACTAACCTTTTAGTGAATTTGCTTTGATGCACTCGCACAAATAATGAATTCTAGTTATTTGCAGCCATATTTGGTAGACTTGGTCTAAATTGGTTGGTGAAATATAAAGGTTGCTTTGGGTTTACTATGTTAAAATTGTGATAAAACATCTAGATATCTTCTTGTCAAACAACAGTTACTTGACGTCTGTTTTCTTTCTACTCCAGTCTACCTAAGGTTACCTGTTTAAGTACATTTTGTGGATATAACAAATTTGTTGTCTCAGTAAATATTTATGATAATTAATTAAATCAAATAACTCAAATAATGCTGCTCTCCGTGTCAATCTGAGCCCCCTGCATGGGGTGCGTGCCCCCCTATGTGTAGTAGATATGCATAGGGGTTGGGCATAAGCATTTAAATTCTACAGTAAGGGAGGCTACCATACAGAATCTATGGCTAAGTATGAATGCGATCCCAGGACTATAAATCTTTGGTAAAATAGTTACTTAGGTCACATTGTGTGACGCTTTATACTGTTAATGAAGAGGCCTAATTTGTAAAACTGTATATGTGTGGGTTTAAATATATAGCATGTTGTAATAATATAATTGCTGCAATAATAAAAAAAAAATGAATTCTTTTAAGTTTTTTCTATCTTTACGTGGATGCTTTTAATAAAGATAATGCTAATCTATAACTCAAAGCCTGCTAACATTTTTATCACTATACATGAACCCTACAAAATAATTGTAATGTCTTGAACAACAAAAGCCAATGTCAAGAAGTATTTTCTGTCACACAAAGTTCTTTGCAAATAGCTTGCCAAACATCTCCGTACGTCTCAGTACATTATATTACCCATGACAGCTATTATTTTATCTTTCGTCACAGTGTCTAATACTTCAGTATTTGAATAGGCAAAGTTATGTTAGGAAAATAAAGTTCAAACCAGTGTCAGTGTAATTTTAGTAAGCATATATTGCTTTGTGATTATTATTATTATTGTTATTATTATTATTATTATTATTATGGAAAATGCTGACAATATTAGAGTTGATATGTGATGTTTTAAAACTCATCTCTGAATTGCAGTCTTTATTGTTCCATTTGTGTGTGCTATAAGAAAATGTCAAGTATTTGCCCTACAAATAAAAAGACATGTCTAACACTTACTTTATAACAGTGGACTGGCTCTAGACCCCCATATGCATTCTGTACGTTCGGGGGTCTGAAAGCCACTTTCACTACGCTATCTCGTGCGGACTTTAGGTGACTTATACAGCCATAAGGCAGCCTTAAGTTGACTGTGTGGATCTGACCAGTGATCCGCACGTAACTCCTAAATCCCACTTGCTTTATAAATAAATCCTTCCCCCCCCCAACACACCTTACATAGTTTTGGTCTGTCAGAAGGTTCTCGTACAGAACTGAGATCCACATATATATCTATGTGTAACATGTGGTCTGCGCATGCACTCTTCCCTCTAGACACACAAATTGTGCACTTTGGGCTTCATCCAGACTTAAGATTGTTTTACGTACGCAAGTGTAGGTAAGTTATGCATCCGGATAATGCTGGTTGCAGTTCCCGGTTAGAACTTCTGATTTCCGAAATAGGGACATCCAAACGTTCCTTTTCGGATGTCCCTATTTCGAATACTCCCCAGTTTATAAATTTTTTTAGAATGGGTGAATATGCCGATCGTCATACTTTATCCATTCTTCTTTACAAATATCGCTGGCGCCAATATCCCTCCGCCGCCACTACCGCCGGACAGCACTGAAAGGTAAGTAACCTCTCCAGGGTGCGGGGTGGGGAGGGTTAGGGTCAGGCTGCAGAGGAGGGAGTGTTAGGGTCAGGTTGCGGGAGATGGAGGGTTAGGGTCAGGCTGCAGGGAAGGGAGAATTAGGGTCAGGCTGTGGGGAAGGGAGGGGAGGGTTAGGTTTAGGGTAATGAAAGGGGAGGTTTAGGGGTTAGAATTAGGGAAAGGATTAGGGTACTTATTTTACTTACTTTTCGGAGCACGGAGCTTTCAGTGCTCATCAAGGCATATGCAATAGAAATCCCAGCCACTTCGAAAAAGGCCCGTTCTAAGCGGGAACCCACACCTGGATAATGCACTCCCCCTGACTCTCCACTCTCACTTACGTAACTTAGCTGACTTACATGTTCAAAACCTTACCTTAGCTTTTCCTTGCGTAACTCTGGTCGTACGTAATGCATTATCATATGTAAGTGCCAAACCCAGCCCATACTGTACAATTAAAATGCTTCCCCCTGCCCACAATGCATGGGATGTCATGCTCTGTTGTACAAAGGTACATACAAGTTACATATGATCAGAGTTACGATAAGTAACATCTGCCACGCGAATGCGTGGTGCATTCCCACAGCCAGATGTACGAGTGCTGCATCAGACCCTCTGTGAGTATTGGGCGGAAGTCTGGATCTGACCATGGTCATTTCTGCTTTAAAAAATCATACTTAACCAAGCATAAAATAATTACTGCACATTTACATTTATGTGTTTTATTTACACTATCCAAGAAGTAAAACTGATAAGACTTTACGATCTTCCTAAACTACATGTACGGTCACATTTACATACATGCATTTACAAATCTCTTTATAACTACTTGTTAATACATAAATGGAGAGGCTCAGATTTCTCTGCTCAGGTTAAGAGGGTCTTAAAATAAACATTATTCACATCCTTACCAGAAAAAATCTCAGTGCATATAATATTATCTATAAAATCTCAGTGTATATAATATTGTCTATAAAATCTCAGTGTATATAATATTGTCTATAAAATCTCAGTGCACATAATATTGTCTATAAAATCTCAGTGCATATAATATTATCTATACAATCTCAGTGCATATAATATTGTCTATAAAATCTCAGTGCACATAATATTGTCTATAAAATCTCAGTGCATCTAATATTGTCTATAAAGTCTCAGTGCATATAATATTGTCTATAAAATCTCAGTGCATATAATATTGTCTATATGATGCACTGTTTCAATAATGTAAAGTGAACTGGTCATGAATCAAAATTAATTTAAAGATTAAGACATTTGACCTGGATAATGAGTCTCACACACCAATTAAATGAGTAGGACTTGAGTTAATGTAGAACAAATTAAGGCATAAGAGAACATAATATAAATATAATACATTAGAGTTTAAAAGCCTCACTTGCCATACAATTAAAAATGAATACATTTTATGTTTGTATTTGTGGAGCTAAAGAAGATCTTAAATGCAGACAACCTGCTCGCTCACCATATTTGTTGTATAGAAATATTTATATCATCATCAGTTTCTAGTACAGTCGAGTTAATTCTCTTATACCCAGCTCATCAGTTTTTTAGTATACGTCAGCGTCTTTCCCTTAATCTGTGATGACCATAATAGATAATTCTTCTTCTTTGTTAAAAAACTAAACTGGAAGTTAGAAAATCTTATAATAGAAAATGATCCTATTCTTTCATAAGAATATTTCATGAACTAGCTTCTGAATTCTGTTGTACTTTTCTGCTGCCAACTACATATTACATTTATTGTGTGTATATGTAACTTATACTTGAGCTAAGAAAACACATTGTTCATGTTATTTAAGTTTGGAAAAGACAGCATTCCTAATCAAAATCTAATATTCCCTAGTATCAGGTATAAGCCTGTTTATGCATTTTAATGTACTGTTCTTTCTCATCCTGTAAGTTTGTATGACTTAACTTTTTGCTTGCTTATTGCCCTAATTCCTCTGCCTTCTTCTCCCTTTCTTCCTGTGGGATGGATAGTGGGATAAATGTAGCAACTTATATTAAGAGGATGATATATTTATCAACATCCACTAAAGATACCATTTTATATACAGCCCAAAAAAAACCAGTTAGCACAATTGTACTGTCTAAATATTCCACAGAACTTATAGCACAATTTACAGGGTAATTGTATTAACACTATACCTTTGTCACAATATGCTTCCATTTTACCCATTTAAAGATAGATGCAAGGGTTTGCTGATATGAGATAAATATTATAGTAAACATTATAGTAATACATATAGAAAGATGAGCTTTAGATAATCCCGACATTGGTTAAGTATGTCCCTCATGCAACCACTCCTAATATCCAATCCAAGATGTGTGGTTGGGTCACCAATTTACAATTTTGTGCCCCATGACTGCTTTATCAAATTTTTCCCCTGATGCCATACAGCACCACCTTTGTTTGTGAGTGACAGGCAGTCTGGCAAAGAGTGTATACAGTGACAGGATTCTTTTAGCAGAGGCAGGGCAGAGGTCTGCTGTAAAATTGGACAAGTTTGTATCATGGACTGGACAGTTCAGTCGGGAGTTGGAACTGAAGTGGATTATGACAGCGTGTAAACATTTGTTCTGATTAGCACTGGATCTCCTTTCACTCAAGGTCCCTTGGTGTCCTTGTAGTTGCCTAGCATTTAATACACTAATAAACCAAGAGTAGGGGTGGAACGACTTCAGTCCAATCAGGGGCCGGCACCCTCCACCAGCTTGAGACCACATTGCTAGTTATAGTGTTTAGTCCATCTATACCCACATATACACAGACTAGGATTAATTTAGTCAGCAACCAATTAATCTAGCTGCATGTATTTGATATGTGGGAGGAAACCAGAGCGCCCAAAGAAAACCAATGCATGCACAATGAGAACATAAAAACTCCAATTATAAGGCCTCAGATCTGTAGTAACGATTCTAACCCCAACCTGTTTAACAATTTCCTGTGGATTGTTTCACAAGCTGGTCAAAATTTTTTTTTTGCTGCAATGATATGCTCGCCCACAAGACAGCACTATGCAGTATTATAAATAGGGAATCTTTTCAGTAAATATAGCTTGTCCTAACATAGAGACGTTTTCTACAGATATAGGGACATTGTTGATATTTTAAAAAGAGGTGCTTCTAAAAACCTAATCAAATGATGCGATGGAGTATCTGCGAATTCTGTAGCATTATTTGACAGTACACACTGAAAAGATTTTGGAGCTATCTGGCGATTATCATGTGATTGGTGAAAATCGTCAAATTACCGCGTGTACCCTGCTTTAACCTTCCGATTCCAATCTTATACTGTCCATGGGACTGGCAGTTTCTCCCAGAGGTTGCAACCTGCTGGATGTCTGCAGCACAAGTTTGTCCTCACCACTAGAGGTTCCAGTGAACACCGGTCCCCAATTAGACTCTGCGTCTTAGTTTGTGGCTTGCCCGGACTTTGCAACAGATTGGAAAATTATATACCCAGCTAAAGCCCTTGTTCAGAGTGACCTGATTGCAGCATAAAAGGAAGTCATCCTTCAAACCATTTTATTATGTCAGTTTTATCAATTCTTTTCATCCACATTAATCTGTAGAATTCACAATCCCATTGTAGTATCTATATCAAAAGCTGGATGACCATTCATTTATGTTATGCTTGGGTTGATAGACATTGAAATGTTTATTTCAGGAAGCAGATGCTCCACTTTCAAGTCCAATTTCAAGAGCTTTCACAACACATCACCTGTATAAATAATGATGGAAAATAGCGTAGTATAGCCATAAACAACATTGGTAGAGAAACTTTATTTCAACATGTTTTGTTGTCATTTGTCATTTGTTGTCATTTGAATGCAACAGGTATTATTGAATTTTCACATGAAAACACTGATTGTTATTCTATAACACAATATTTGGCATTAAATATTAAAATATTTATGTTTAATCAATGGGAATAGAGTTACAAATGTATAGCAGATAAGCCTGTCCACAGTACTGTAAATTTGTAATGAGATCCGGTTATGTTTAGTGGTACACATATGACACAAGTGGTTGTTTATATAATTTCTTGAAGTTATTAGAGGTAATTGTTATCATCTTCCAAACTTTAGTAACTGTAAAATAAATGCAGTTTTAAAAGCAGTGCAGTTGCACATAAAATTGTACAGCTATGATATTACATTATCAGTATCAGATGACACCCACAATATAGAAGACTATAATAAATGACACAGTAAAAAGCCTTAGACTGTAGATTAATGAATGATCAGAAGCAAAAAGAAATAAAATAAACATAAATAATGTTCAAAACACATATCACAGACTTGATCTAAAATAATGCAATAACATTACAAAAGAACTAAACTTGTCTAGCAGCTCATGGTTGGTTAAAGTTATCCATAATTTACAATATCTGCTAAAGTCATTTTCATAGTGCCACTTGCTGCAAACAAATGAGCCCCAGAAGATCACTTTGAAGCACTGTAGCAATCCATTGTATATTACTCACTCGGTCCATGATTAAGACATTGCTTTAAAATATATATCATAAAATGAACAGCACATCCCTGTCCCTAGGGAAAATACGTCATCCTTGTTGCTGTAATATAAACAATGAAATAAAATATCACTTAGTGACCACAAGCAAAATCCACACTTTATTACGTCACTATTAGGCACTTATGTATGTTTAACTATTGTAACATATACAATTTAATGATTTCAGATTCACTGGCCGGCACCTAAAGAGAGAGTGGAATTCTGCAAACTCGCTGGGAAAGATACAGATGTGAGTGTTATCACTATGCATATACAGTTCTCAGAATGAACCTATTGTGGTCTGTTTTTTAAAGCAGATACAATTGTGATATAAAATCTATTTAGAGTCCATAATCACAGAGTGCACATAACAAATAGCTTTCTCTATCTGTTTGCCTGCCCCTAATGGAGTTTGCTCCAACCTACTGGAACGTGGTATACTGTACTGTATTTGCTTTAGAATGTTCTCAGGTGTAACATATTTGCATTACATTCTTACTTTGGGCTAAGAAAAAAATATCTATATTTACATCAGATAACATCAGTGCTATATACACATTATTTTGACAAATACTAGAGTTTTATTAATAGTAATGACATCAGCACACACAGTACCCTGTCTGTGTTTGCATTAGTAGCTGTATCCAGATAACTATTTTTTAAAGCAAGATAGACCATATTGATGCATTATGACAAAACTTTGAGTTTCACAAATAACAAAGGATATAAAATAATGCAGTTTTCAGTACTATATAATAGAAAGACATTACCGGAGATTAAAGTGAACACGTTATGAGTTCCAAAAGGTCTTTTCCCAGATAGTCTTTTCATTTAAATATGTTTACACACTTAAATGGACATTTTTTTTATATGCTTGCTATATTAGCACAGTACAGAGAAAACTTTCTGAACCTTTTCCAGCTAGTGAATTTTAATTGACCTTTCTCCTAGTAAAACCCTTGTGAGGACATTGTTTTTCAGGAGGGTTTCATTGGAAAAAACACCCACAAATCACTCGACAAAAAATGAGATATTTGGGTGTATTATATAAAAGGAATGAGGTTCATTTGGGCAGTAATCTTGCTTACACTAATAATGGAACTTTGGTAAGCTTTTACTTTAATGCCCTCACATTGTTTCACTAAAACTTTTTTGTTATACTTTTTTTATTTCTTTTAGAAAAGTTATGTGTTGTGTTTTAGAAAAAGTGTTTGTGCAATTGTATTATAACTTTAAATCCCTTTATTTTAGGCTGAATGTGCAAACTTTATTAAAGTTCTTCATCACTACAATAAGACCCATGTATATACTTGTGGAACTGGCGCTTTCCATCCTCTCTGTGGGTATATTGAAGTTGGAAGCCCCAAAGAGGTAAAGTTGTATGCATGTTAACATGTCATAACATTGGGATTCATCACATCTCACCTTTTTCCATGAAATGGTTCAACAAAAAAAAAATGATCTGACAAACGATGAATCATATAGTTTTATGTTTACACAAAAGAAAAATGACATTTATTTGCACCTTTCAGATGTGTAAATCTCACCTTTCAGTACAACCATTACTTTTTTAAGAGTAAAATAAAGAAGATTAATAAGGTGATGACATTTGAAACAATGTGTTAACGTGCGCACTTTCTGATTTTTCAATAAAACTCTCTCTCTATTACACACACACACATACTGTGTATTTAATACTTTGCAACAATATCCCTGGACCTGTGATGTTATTTGTACTTTTTATGAAAACATGTTGCCAGTAGTAATTATTAATTAAGATGATATTGATGAATACTTAAGTCTATTTTGTGAATTGTGCTTCTTCTAGGGGCCACCTTGCATGTGTTTGAATGTTTCATACTGTAATACTTGTTCTTTCCTTGCAGGAAATAGTATTTAAACTTGACACGCAAAACTTGGAGTCTGGAAGGTTGAAGTGCCCCTTTGATCCTCATCCGCCTTTTGCTTCCATAATGACAGGTAGGACACAGAGAAGCCAGGGACCTTGAAACAGTTATTCTTTTCAGAAACCTTAAGACAATAATTCCATTCACATGCATGCAGTTTCCAATAAAGACAAGACAAAGAATGTACGTCTTATAGAAGCATGTGAAAGAGATGATGGATGGTACTGTCATGTGTAAAGTGTATCTTTTTTTTTATGTCAAGACTGAACATTACAACATTGTGTCTCTAGGCAAACAACATCCAGGTGTTGATTGTATGCACTCTTGTTTCCTTAGCATAAATGTAAAAGTTATAAAAAAAATAAATAATAATAATAGTAATAATAAAGGACCGGGTCCAGAAATGGAAACTGAACATGTGCGCATAGCAGACTTCAAGCACGGATATTGATTTGCAGGATCCAGATAAACGTGGTATAAGTCTTTCAGACGACAGAGCGAGATGGGGTGGGAAGTGGGTCCCCACAAAGAATGGCCCTATAATAAGATAGAGCCGTTGTCTCCCAGCCAGTTTTGAACTGGCTGGGATATCAATTGCTTATGCCTTGAAGAGACATAGCAATCGATCCCTGGATCAAGAAATACAGTGCTCTGAAAGGTGAATGGCTAAACTAACCCCAACCCTTCCCCTAATTCTAACCCTAACTCTCCCCTTCCATTACCCTAACCCTAACGCTCCCTTCCCCGCAGCCTGGCCCTCACCCTAACCCTCCCTTCCCCACAGCCTGACCCTAACCCTCCCTTCCCCGCAGCCTGACCCTAACCCTCCCTTCTCCCTAGCCTGACCCTAAGACACCCCTACCCATAGCCTGACCCTAACCCTTCCCTTCTATGGTATTAACCCTAACCCTCCCTTACTAAATGCCTAACCCTAACCCCCCCAATACTAAAATGTCTTGGAGAGGTTAATCACCTCTCTGTAGCTGTCATCCAGCGGGTCTGCGAAAATGAATCGGCACACTCAACAATTCATTTTTCTAAAATGGCCCCCTACTCAATATAGAGACAGACAAAAAGTAACTTTCAGCTGTCTCTATCTCGCAAAGCAGGCCATCTGACCGGTGACTGCAACCGGTGGGAAGTGCACAGTGTGTACACTGAATGGGAGGGGTATCTATGCAGATTTTACAGGAAGGGCGTGTTTATGTCCTTACACCCTATTCAGATTATTGATTATTCATTTTAGGCCCTGCTATATTAAGCCTGCATGTGTGAGGGGAGTGTGGCCTCCCCTCACCTGCATGGAAGTCAACAGTGATCAGGCTTCCGATAAATGCTGCTGCTGCTGCTTATTACTGGGTAAAAAGATACAGGTTTGCTGTGTTTGGGTCTCTGAATGCAGCATAAATGGGGATTTATCTGTCAGGTAACACGTATCCTTGCAAGTGATTTGATTATTTGCAAGGGCAAACCAGCCTCCTGTGTCACTAGTCGAACATGAGCAGACTGCATACATGTGGTTCACATGTATGTGCGTGTTTGTATCATTTAACTGATCAATTTACAATCCAACCAAAAGGAATTGACATCATTGTCTGAAGTCTGGTTCTGGGCCAATGATATCAGTAACAATCTATAACTAAAAATAAAACTAAAGTTATTTATTTGGTGTTTGCCAACTGTTAACCATAAAATGACAGAACTTAGAATCCCGACCAATATGTTGATGACTGTGATGTTTCCACCCAGAATCACTGGTAATAATCTGCCCAAACGCCGAAATTATTTGTACAAGTATAAACAGTGGACATGACTTTACAGGACATGCAGCTTGCTTCTCCATGTTACAATAAATCAGAATAGAACAGGAACATCAAGAATGGTGGACTGTAATCTCCTGATCCTCTCCCGTCCTCTGCCATGTTGCTTAGTTTTGCCATTCCCACCTCCTCAATACATCACCTTCATATCCTGATTTATTAATCATTTCATTTTCCAAATATTAAGTAAGGTTTAAATTGTAGGG
>WWET01000191.1:310799-333540 GCA_011038615.1 Limnodynastes dumerilii | reverse complement strand
TTAACTATGATTCGGGGGCATTTTACATTTAAAAAGTCAGTTGAAACCGCAGGTATTTACATTTAATATGAATTGCAAAATTGAACAGAACAAGGAAAAAACCAAATGTTTCTATATTCTTAAGACTTAATATCTGCTGCCAAAAAATATATAGGAAAAGCCAAGTCTTTAACCTGATTTTAATGGGGATGTTCTCCAAACCATTGGTATGGAAGTTTTCAATAAATATTTCATTTTGTTAAAGTCAGCAATTGATCTGAAGTACTAGAAACTGCACAGTTTTATAAAGACCTATGGCTTTCCAGCAAAAATCCAACTGTAAACTGAGGATTTGTGATACCTTACAGGGCAATTATCTTAATGAAACAGAATATTCCATATAGAAGTAGTCAAAACAAACACAAAAAATTATCATTATTATTTTTGTGTTGAAGTTCTGGAGTTTAAAAAAAAAGTAGAAGTTATAAATATATACTAAATATACCTGATAAATAGACCCTGCATATGTGGTTCAATGGGAAAAGGATAAATTATGCCGTAAGTAACTTTGCACACTTACCTCACGTGCTATGACCAATAAGGATATATTTAGTGTACTGTTCAATGCAAAGTAGATTAACAAGGAGATATTCAATTCTGTCTCATCATGCACTACGCAGCGAAGATGGAGGTAGCCTAAAACTTAAGACCTCCCATAAGGCCTTAAGTCTCACATGCTTTACATCTATGGTAATTTAAAGAAATCAGTGCACCGTGCCAAATGAAATATATCCTTTATGTACTAATATCAGCTCCAAGATCATACTATACAACAGTCTACCTATCATATCCATCCAATGTCCTATATGCAGCTCAGTATTAGTATTGCCAAGCGGTAATACCTTGCAGAAGTCCTTTGATGCACTTTGAAATATTATATAGATATAGCCAACAGCGTGTCCTATGATAAATCCTGCCGTTCTCAACTTCTGACTGGATGCAGGTCATTTTAACATATGTTCCTTGTTAGTACATACAAACATATAGACAAATCAGCTCTGCCAGTAAACAATATGTTTAAAAATATATAAAACACATAACATTCTCCAATTTCTCATGGTAGCCATCTGTCATTTTGCATATATTTAGTGTTTTAGTCATGACATTGATACACTTAGAGCTTGATTGCAGAGAAATAACTTGTACCGTTTTACCTGACTCCACACCACAACACAACACAAAGATTTTTGTGTTTGCAATTAGTATGGAATACCTGAGATAGGTGATATTTTAGTGTGAAATATCTTCTGAGAGGCCAGACAGCAGACCTGTGTGGTCTAACATCTGGTGACATTCAGTATCTGTCTGACCTCCACATCCATAGTGCACTGAAAGCCTCTTTTGTCGTTGGCGTTTCAATGCTTTTTTTTGGTCTTGAGTAATCAACATTTATGTTTCTTTAAAATATACAATGATTAGATTAAAGCTAAACATGAAGAAGTTTTTGATTATAGGAAAGAACTTTCAGCTGCTAATTGCACACCAGACTGACCATTTGTAGTCTCTGAATAGGGACCTTGGCAGACAGATTTCAGCCATGACACAAATCCTGTTGTGCGTCTTTTCATTTATATGGTTTATTATTTGTATAACAAAGAATAGACTGCTAATAATTGTCACATAAAACAATAAATGTGTATTGTTATACAAATTGTTACACTATTGATACATTATACAAACTTTTTGTCAGACATTTGCAAAACCTGCTTAGGTGTGAGATACAACAAATCTACATTTCTTTGTATTAAGCCTACATGTGCATTATGTGGAAAAATTGCAGGACAAACTAAATTACATACACTCATATATACTAAACTAATAGGGCTCGATTCAGACCCCCGTATGTGAGGCTTACTTATACAAGCCTTTTGCAGAAGAAAGCTAATAGTACTTAGGGCCAGATTTACTAAGCTGCAGGTTTGGAAAAGCGGAGATGTTGCCCATAGCAACCAATCACATTTTAGCTGACATTCTCTAGTATGTAATAGGAAAGTAAGTGCTAGAATCAGTTTGGTTGCTATGGACAACATCACCATCTGGCCCTTAGTTCTGTGCACTAGGAGATCGCCCATCCCATTAATAGTTCCATACGGATTAGCGGTAAAGACTGCTGATCTGCAAAGGACAGACACGAGAGAGAGGAGTGACAGGGGCGTTCACGTTTTAGCGGACTACCAGACCTCCCTGTATACTGAAAAGCAAGGAGGTCTGAATGTGACCCTTACTGTTTAATATTTAAAAAAAATACCAGAGCACACAAGCACTTATGGAGCCTGTGCTACAAAATATCCGATCACACATTCACACATTTAAATCAGAGTACTTGAAAAGATGGTTAGAAGTGTTTCCTAAGTGTTTAAGCATTCTGGTAATTTTAATCCACTCTTAGATTTAAAAGGGGAGTAAAGAAAGACAATGGGGCTGATTCAGAGTTGCACTTCCACCTTTTTTTAGGTGTAAGTGTGGACCTAAGCAATACAGAATTGCAAGGGGAGGCAGATTTAAATTGCAAAACCAGAATTAAATTTAGGAGGTGAAGTTTCTTAGCTTAACTCTATTTTATAGAATAAACATAAAGCTATGCAGTATTTTAGTTCTTTGTGTAAAAGTAATGTATTTTCCCTGCATGCAAAAAATGTTAAATTAATTGACACCCCTTACTTTGAAAAATGGTTTAGCCGAGCTGTACACTTGCACCTAGAAAAAGGTGGAAGTGCGTCTCTGAATCAGCCCCAATATCATAAAAAAAAATACATTCACCAAAAAATTACTAAAAAAATGATTTATTCTGTTGGTGTGTATTAACTATATATACTGTATTTCAGTGAAAGATGTGTATGTTTAAGGCAAACAGAGTTCAATGGTTTTGCTGTACATAGTGGAAAACTTGTAATCACTAAGTATAACATTTCACCAAAGATGTGTGAAATACTAAACTAATATGTTAAGCTGCATATGCCTTTGACAGAATATGCAGATGAAAGATGGTGCAGACAACACTGTCTGCAGGAAGATCTGCCTTGAACAGAATCATATGTATCATTATGCCACATTGAAGGGCTGAAAATTCCATGTCAGCAAAGGGTTGTCAGTGTGTGAACTGTGACTATCAAGACCCTGTGATGTGTCTAACACAAACATTATCAGTTCTTCATTCTGACATGCGCTTTTCATGGTTTGACAATCAATACTTTTAAACCATTCAGTGTTGTTGGAAGAGGGTGTAACCTCATAAACTAATCAAAACTGATTTGTTTTCATAGATCGAAAAAGTATGTTTAACTTTACAATTTAATGTTCACAAGCAAAAGGCAATTGGCTTCAGTTGACAGTTTAATTGCGCAAAATATTTACCAATATGTGCAAATGTCACATGTAAAGTCTTATAAAAAAATGTGCACATATTGACAATAAAACCTTAATTTGCTATTTTCACATATATGTGTTTATTTAGGTATATTATATAATTTTTTTTACTGGTGATGAGCAAGATATATGTGTAATGGAATGGATTCACTATGCACTATTTATGTATCTATTACCTTTGATGTTTTATTACAGATAAGTATCTGTTTGCTGGGACAGCTTCAGATTTCCTAGGCAAGGAAACAACATTTACACGTTCACTTGGGCCATCTTATGATCATCATTTCATCAGGACGGATATATCTGATCATTATCTGCTTAATGGTTAGTCTTGAATATGTAAAAATGTCAATTGTTTTGTATTTGTTTTCTTTTCTTATGCCATATTGCTTGTTAATGTACAGCTGCATAATTAGTTGGCTGCTCATATTGGAATAAACACGCCTTCCTTTGAGGACTACAAGTCAGGACTGTCCCACCAAATCAGTTTGTGACATATACATTGGTTGGAATGCTGTGGTTATTTACCACTTTTAGCATCTCATGGGCTATAACTGACTGTATTATGATAAGTGGTTGCAGTAGTATCAGTCTAACTGTTCCTCTAACCTTGCTACTATAAAATATAAGGGATATGGTAATGAGCTTGTCCTGTTTCAGAGATGATCAGAATGCACAATAAATATCACTGAAATTTGCTCTCACTGGGCCAGATCCAGACCTAAGTGTTTGTTATGTTTCATCATGCAGTGTATT
Organism: Limnodynastes dumerilii; assembly: GCA_011038615.1. Classification (NCBI taxonomy): domain Eukaryota; kingdom Metazoa; phylum Chordata; class Amphibia; order Anura; family Limnodynastidae; genus Limnodynastes; species Limnodynastes dumerilii. Next base: position 329,379 of record WWET01000191.1, on the reverse strand, counting down.
TACGCTTGTGTATTTTCTATGCACTCCCCTAGGCATTCCCCTCGCTTGTACGTACTTTAGCCATTTTATGCCTCCCAAACCCTACCTTAAGTTTTCGAAGCGTAAGTACCGACATACATAATTGATTCACGTATGTATCGGCCTAACCCGGCCCATAAAGTACAATTTAAATGCCTCCCTCCGCTTACACAACCTAACTATGGGTGTCGTATGGATGACACGCCCCTTAGTCCGTAGTTATGCTGATGGTATGTATGTTCAGTATTACGTGGCGTAACCTCTGCCACGCGCATGTGCAGTAAATACAAATTGGCGACTTTACGTCAGCGGCTAGCATAAAAACGCTAACATACTTACGTCTGGATCTACCCCACTGTTAGTATTGTTGATATAAATAGCCATATGACACAACTGTGCATTGAATATTCAAATATGGACATCAGCACTACCTTTTTGGGAACACATTTAATAATATCAAGAAAATAGTTTATCATGTTCTTGCATTTTCAATTTGATTTTTGTTTATATTTAAATGTGTTGTTTGTTTCAGTGGATATGAATAAAGCGTAGGATAATAAACATTTTATATGTTACAATTGGTCTTTTTTGGTCTATTTTTCAGTTTTAGTAATTAATGGATTACTAATATCTCTGTCATTGACAAATAAGGTAACAGAATTGTTTCTTGGACTCAGCAATGAATGCATCATTTCTTATTAATATGTTGATTTCTTTATTCTTGTTGTAGGTGCAAAATTTTTTGGTGCGTATGCTATTCCAGACACTTACAATCCAGATGATGACAAGATTTACTTTTTCTTTCGGGAAGCATCTCCGGAAGGCAGTACTTCTGAAAAAAACATTTTTTCTCGAGTTGGGAGAGTCTGTAAGGTGAGATTGTTAAAATATGGTATGACAGGTTTATGTTATATTACTTTTAGATGCCTCAAGCGAGTTATATTTTCAGATTTATGTAATGAGGGAATATATGGAATAGTTACTGGTTATGACAATTACATTAAATCAACTATGGATGAGTTAACCTTAAACTATGCCTACATTGCGGCTAAAAAATATTAAATATGCATATTGTAAACAAATAGGATTTGTTATTGAACAGACTATGGGCCGGATCCAGAATTAAGACCGTCAGGTTACTTAGGCACGCAAGGTGTGTAAGTGGCCTGACTTGACTGGAGGGCGCATGCCAGATGTTATGCTAGGGTTACGATAGTTCCTAGGAAATGGGCTGTGCTTTCCCTCTACCCGCTAAAGTGGGCAGAGGGAAGCCTGCAAAGTGTACAGTGTGGGAGGGGGCTCCCACACTGGTGCAGATCAGCGGTCGTATGGACCGCTGATCCACACTACTGATTTAAGGCATGCATATGGCAACATAAGTCTGCACGAGAGAGAGCAGTAATAGGGGGCGTGCACTCCCCTTTCTCAGACGGGCAAACCCCCGCACGTACGGAAAACTTGCGGGGTTTGGATCCGGTCCTATTTGAGTAAATTGAACTGATCCAGACTCGATTGTACGTCTATTGCCATAGCATATCTCTGCATAATTTCAAATTGCACAAGTTCCAAATGAATTCATGCAAGTACCGCAATTCTGACCCAAACGCCACTCACTTGTGTATGAAGGGGCATTTCATGGCAAGTAAGGGGTTAACAAACCTAGTCAATGTAAGTAAGGGCATGTTCACACATGTGAGCCCCAAACGAAAATACGGACCAGCTTACTGATTAGCTATCCTATTTAAATGTTATTAAGGCTTGGACTAGGAAACATTACCTTGAAAAACTAATACTGTTTGCAGCAGATGAAATTTGCCTCTCCTGCAATTTAATATGGTTTTGCCCAGGTGAAACTTTCCACCTGTTTTCCTCTTAGGGGCCTAATTTAAAAGCACAGAAACAGGCAAAATACAAAACAAACAGTTGTTTTGATAAAAAAAAAGAAAAAGACACTTACTTGAGCTGATTAGTGATAATTCTTCACATAACATTGCTGCCCCCTAAGTTGTTATGGGAGAGAGAGGCTGGATGAATTCATCAAGCCATCATGGTCCTGATCCAGACTTAATAACGACAGACAATTTACACATGTGGCAGTTGTTACTCATTGTAACTATGATCGTATGTAAACTTGTGCGTAACATCATACAATAGGGTGTGACAACTGTTCATTCTGAACACGTAAGTCAGCTAGGTTACGTATGTGAGAAGGGTGTGCATTAAACTTAGCAGTGCGTAACTTAGGCACGCATGCGTACCTAAAACAATCTTAAGTATGGATCAGGCCCCGTGTTCCTTGTAACTCCTCGTTTGGTGGTCTCAGACTTCATGCTAGCTTTCATGCCCTGGTCTGCTATATTGCAGTCCCAAACTCCTCCCACTGTTCTTCCTGGTTAGTCGTAATTGGTTCTCATCTGTCACATGCTACACAGCAGCATGGGGAAGACCAGTTAAAACAATAAACACTTGTAATACTTTTACACTGGTGGTTCATGGTTATCATTTGCATCTGATAACTCTAAACCACCATTGTAAATATAGTGATATTTGTAGTTATTTCTATGCAGCATTCTACTGCAGCATGTGTCAGAGGAGTAAAATGTGACAGTGATGAATCAGTAGTAAAAATCATTCTCCAAAAATATCAGCGAGTTAGATTCTAATGTTTTTTAGAATCTCTGAGGGCTGCTCGTCACCGGTACCTCCCGTTATTATTAGGGAACAGGAGATGTGCATTTGTGCAGAGGGCACTGCCAGCTTCTCCATATTTCCATTCTGCTTTCAGAGCTGAACAGGCTTGTGAGGGATTGCAGATGTGGTAAATAGTTTTAAATACTGATCCTACAAGAGCAAGGGTCGCCACGGGTAGCATCGATGTTGGCTTTATGGTAGGATAGAAAATTTGCTATTGTATATGAATAGAGCCCATATCTTCATATTCTGAATTCAGTCCTATATTATTAGTAGGCTTTCATTGTCACCTTCCTGTACAGATCTACTATTGTACGCAAACATGTTTCATGCGCTAGGAGATCCGTGGCGCAACATCTATTTTATCAAAAGCCTCAGCAAATAAATGCATTACTCGATGGTTATAAATAACTAATATAATAATGTAAAAAATATATATGTTTTTATTGTGGTTTTTTTATTTGTTTCCCTAAAGAGAATCACGTCAATTGGGCTTTTTTTTATTTTGCGGATATGGGACTAAAGAAAAAATAATGACACATCATTTACTTACATTATATACAATTAGTCATGTACAGTCAATATACTCACCTCACGGGTAAACCTATGAACTCTGGTTGGAACAAATAAAGGTCGCTGAACAATTACAATATCTGTTATACTATGTATAACAATGCTAATGTACAGCAAATTAAACTTCCAAACAGTGGTGGGACATTCTACATTATATATTAAGGGAGGCCACATTTTTACAGCTTTCTGACATAAAGCATAGATGTCATTCAAAAAAGTACATTTATGCAAGTAAATCTTTTACACCAGGATTCTAGTTTGTAAGTGAAACATAATCTAGCAAGGGTCGTTTACATATAAATATAGTAGAAAACTCTTTACTTAACCTCTGTAATTTTGTGCTGCCTGTGAAAGATTATTAAAGATTGAGGGCACAGTTGCTGAAATATTTCAGGCTTTAATATTGTAACATAGAGAAGTCAATACCAGTAAGCACTGGCCCACTTTCGGTCCCGCTGATCCTTTCCCTAAGGGGACAGCTGTTGCTTAATTTAGTCTGCTTCCTATTTGGTTTAAGGCCTAGAAAATTATAGAAATCTTAGAATAATTTGCCTGGGGACAAACATCTGTGGCTTTGACTGTTGAAATGTTGGATGTTTTACAATATATTACCATCGAATACACATCTATGGCAGCATGAAAAAATAGCAGTATTCCATTTTAATGCCTTAGATATGCTTACATATTGTGTAGGATCTTTGCAGCAATTTGTGTTTTTGTAACAAAATGAATGCAAACTGGTGAAGTAATGTATCAGAGCAGATGGAAGTATTTATGGGTGGAGTAGGCCTTTTCTTTATCATATTGTGCTGTCATGTAAATAATGAAAGTGGCTATACAGTGGACAGTCATTGTCAAAATAAATGAACTTAAGATGAGGTTTGAATGAGAAAAAGACATAGGCCCGTATTTAGAGTACTGGACATATAACATATACGTCCGGTGCATAGCGATTTTTACTACTGCGCATGCGTAGTCATTCTTTAACGTAATCTACCTATCTTTTTTTTTTTAGTAAATCACTAAACACAGGACGTATATGTTATATGCCCGGTACAATGAATACGGGCCGTACTCTTTTTTTATCTGCCAGCAAATCACAATAATTCTTTATTCTACTTAGTAGCCTAGTAGCTCTTTTGGGGCTGATTCGGAGCTGCACTTATGCCTATTTTAGCTATAAGCACAGCATTGCACATGGGAAGAACAGGTGCGATCATAAAATGAAGAGGCAAAGTGGCTGATCTATTATACTGATAAACTATATTAAAATGTGAAAGTGCACTTGTGAGTGCAGTAATAGCCATGACTCCATGCACTTTCGCCTAATACCATACACCATGCTGGTATAAGTGTAAGACAAAGGAGAATTCAATCAATAAAAGCCTCTTCTGTTTAAATTCCTTATTATAATTAAAAATCTTTGAAACATGCAAACTTATATTTGCTTCTACATTTCACCTCGGTCTATTTTCCTATCCGTTTGCATGTTTGAAAAGTGTGCCCATGATCTATCCAGAATTGCTACTGTCAGGTCTCTGAACAGGGTGCACATATTTTTAACAGCGGCTTTGCGTTTTTGCTGCGTAAAAATTCTCCCTCTTACAGTGAAAGGCTTTGGAACATTGGATCTGGATAATGATTGGAAGGGGAAAGTGCTGAATAGTGAATATGTCTGACCAGCAAAGAATAGCATTATAAGTGGATTTCAAGGTTTAATAAAAATAAAAAATATCAAACAAAAAAGATATGTAAAAATGACAGTTCACTTTAACTTTTTGTTTTTAGGGATTAAAAAATTACAATTCTTAATTTAATGACACCAATGAAGTTATCAAGTCCAAAATAATTTATTTTCTTATTAAAGAACTTCCCTGCAAAATAAGAGCCACAGTGGCCCCATGATCTGATCAATTACATCTCCCTGGGGCCTCAATTATATGTTTCTCTAGGACTAAAAGCCTGCAGAGACATGAAGGAACACACTGTGAAAAGGATGTTTGTCCTTCCAAGCTTACTGGGCAAACTCCAAACTCTGCACAGCTTTCACGAACAAGTTATTGGTCCAAGAAACCATCAAGCTGTAGTGCTGTGGTAATTCCCAGATCAGTTAGTTTACAGTGGGGTTCTTATAAATAAATGGAAATAAAAACATAAACAGCAAAAGAAAAAAAACATTTTAATTGAGTTTTTCTTTAACTTATTTTTATAACAGTGATTGTTTTAATTAATGTTTGCATGGAGTTTCAAATGGCCTTCAAGGGCAATTCATCCAGCATGCAAATTTTATATAAACATGCGCTGTATATTAAGTAAGTTCTTTTCAAGTAGCATTATTACAAATGACACATTTGAATTCCTTGGCTAATATTTGATTTTTTAACTTCATTCTGTCTGCTTGGTGGGGTAAATATTGGAAGCTTCTACAACCTGGCAGGTCATGCACAGACCCACAGCTTCACAGCAGCTGTACACTCACAGATTGACTGTCACTGCCATGACAACTGATTAGACATTTTCTCCTATTTACCGTGCTGCAAATTATTCCAGTTAATGTTTAAAAGTGTGCTTAATACAGCATGTCTGTGCTGTTAGGACCATGAGATTATGAAAACTTTTTTGGTGTGCCGCTATATATCAAATGTACATCTTGTTGTAGTTTTAAACTGGTAACCATACTATGCTACATAATTATATCTGCTCTATGGGCTGGGATGTACCAGATAAGCCCTGATTTAGAGTGCAGTTGTCATGATAGGAGGTTCTGTGTGCACATGTGGCATAACTTTATACAGAGCCATTATTACTACTACAAAAATAGCTTAAAGTAGACCTTTTCAGGTAGAAAGATATATGATCTATAAAACCACAAACATGCAATCACACAATAGTTTCCCTCTTACGGTTTATTTCCGTGACTAAAATCTAACTTACAGCGTGCACTATAAATGTTGAATGCCAATATTTTATTTAGCAATTACAAGAAACAGAAGCAACATTGTTCTCAGTATTTGCAGTTTTTGTAGGCACTACCAACCAACTATATTATAGTGTATATTGCTGATAAAACAGTCTGCCTTACAGGATCATCAACATTTATTTTAACAACTATGAGTTCTGAAATTTAGATTTAAAAGTATTTACAGCAGAGCATAAATACATTCTTGTTCAGCACTAAAAGATAGATGATAATAGACAGGTAAAATTGAGTATAGTCCCTCAAAACAATATTTTGCAGGTATAATACGATTAGACCTTTCTAGCTCCTCACACTGGACCGGATCCAGAATTAATAGCGTCAGGTGATTTACGCACGCAAGGTGCGTAAATCACCTGACTGAACGGAGGGCGCATGCGCCCTCCAGATGTTATAAGGGAACAGCAGCAAAGGTAACATCAACCTACCAGACAGGCATCCCCTGTCAAGCGCCCCCAAGGTAAGGACATACGGGTACTAACCCCCCTTCCCCGTGCACGCCTCAAGCGGCAGAAAAGAACCCCGCCTCATGGCCTGGGTTCAAATCGCAATCCAGGGGTGTACCTATCCTTACCAATTTAAAACACCATTCCCCATGCGCTTAGCAATTGCTGTTCCCGACTGCTACTGCCAAAATCATTCCCTGTCTGAAAAGCAAGAAACAAGTTAGTAAAACCTAAACATAGGGATGAGGAGGGAGGGAAAAGACAATCCAGGAAAGATCTGGAACAAAATGGAGGCACACTTATATACCCAACTTCTAAACCCACCCTTCAAAACGCCCACCCCTAATGCTATTGGCCACAGCAATCCCCAGGAACTAAGCTTGTGAGGAGGGGCCAGCCCACAGCCGAGGAGTTTATATGTCCTCAAGCTTAGGACAGCTCTCAGTTCAATTTATTTTAACAACTATGAGTTCTGAAATTTAGATTTAAAAGTATTTACAGCAGAGCATAAACACATTCTTGTTTAGCACTAAAAGATAGATGATAATAGACAGGTAAAATTGAGTATAGTCACTTAAAACAATATTTTGCAGGTATAATACGATTCCTAGCTCCTCACACTAATATTATATGTTTATATGGTAACAAAAAGTGGGTGCTAAAATAAGTTTAACCATCGACTTTTAGGAGTGACTTTTCAAACAATTATGTGGATACTTCTTATGCTCCATACACATTGTACAATGAATTTTACCAAAGCACATGTTAGAAGATCTGAGGAACTTAACCCAAGGAGTATAAAGTTCATCAAGCTGGGAGTTTGCGCCTGTGAGGGTTAACTTACATCAATGGACGTCTTTGCCATTCTAATCATGGCAGTGTAGGTGATTAATAGTTTACATTTTTTATTCTTATTTAGAAGGAAAGATAAAGTAGTTTATTACTATATTTCTATAAAACAGCATACCTTTTAGAAGCAGATAATGTAGTATGAACATAGTTTGATTTCACACACAAGCATTTACAAGTTTTACAAGTTTTATGAGTGATTATGTGCTCAAAGAATTTGTAATTATATTGTAGCATTACTGCACAAGCAGGAACAGAGCTGTAATGAATCAATGAAATTAATTATAAGATTGGTACCATAACCGATCTGTAAAGGATGTCTAAAACATGCCACAAGCCATTATTATTAATAAGCCTTGACAAACAGAAAAAGGAAACACTTTCTCGTGTTTTTGAACTTACAAGAAGAGTGCTCCTTAATATGGGTTAATAGAGCACGAAAGGAATTCAGGAATTCCCAACACTTCCCATTGCCAAACTGCTTCCCACCTATAGAACCAATCTTCATCAAAGTGCTTCAAACCACAAGCAGGAAAGTAGAGCTAAATTATCTCTGCAGAGATGCAGTCATCACTGCGGTGAGATGGGGAACTCCTGTTCACACACAAATAGTGAACGTAGAAATGAAGCGCACACAACATTAATTTTTTGAGGGACTGGCGGTTAACTGAATTATATTTTCTCAGCTTTTCTTTTAGATTAGGCTATATTTTTTTATGTTGTGTCATTTATAAGTTTAGTACATATAACATAGATTTAGAACTGTAAATCTTATGTTTTAATTGTCTTGAGTATATTATTTGTCTTTACGTTACATTATTTAAAGGTGAAATGACCTATTAACCCATTGAACCTATTAAATTAACCCCTTACATGACAGTATTAACAAATAAGGATGGCATTTAATTTTCTATAATATAATGCACAAACTTGTGTATGCTAGTTTTTGTCTTGTTCCTCTTTTGCCCAACTGAACAATTGCACATATTGCCTATCAAATATATCCTCAAAATCAGACCTGAATTGCATTAAGCTTACTGGCGGAAGCTCTGCATATCCAAGGTTGAAGCAATTAATACTAAGGAGAACAATGGAGAAGAGAGCAGCATAAAGGAAGAGTACTAATACTACTAAAAACAAGAGGGGAAAACTGGAGAAAAAAATAGGTTAAAGTATTGTGGATAAGAAAGGTGATGATTACTCTGGAAAACAGGAATATTTAAGGATATTTGTTTTCTAGTAAATAAACTATTTATGCACAGGAGTACTTGACATAATTCCTTAGACGGTAACTGGGTTTAACACTGAATCCATCCAAAATCAACAATTGGTGATATGAAAGTCTTACTTATCTTACTGACATACTTTTGAATGAATAATTATCTACTGACATGTTTTCATGAATGGTGTTTATTTAATACTTAATTACTAATAAACTTGGCGTGTGCTCTTGACAAAATTGTTGAATCATAAATATGTGCTGATTTAAAGTGTTTATTATCATAGAAGAGAAAATGAATTAAAATTCTTCAAACCAATCCGAAGAAATTAGTTGTTGAATTTCAAAAGTATTAAAATAAGAGTTTAAGTTGTTTGATAGACATAATTGTATTTGTCCATTGTCTGGTGGGAGACATCTATTACATTCTTGGGTACAATAAATAAAGAAATTGGGCCAGATTCAGACTTAAGAAAGTTCTTAAAATAAGAACTTAAAGTTACTCCTGGGCTAAACCATGTTGATTGCAGGGGAGTCATATTTCATCTGTGGCAAACAGTACTAGTGTTGAGAGGTGATGATTCCCAGCCCAAGTTAACAGTGTAGTGTAATACTAAAGCTGGTCAGTATCTGTGTGCAGTAAGCTATTCAAAGATGTATTCCTGAAAGAAAAGAATACAATTAACTTGACTCCAGCCGAAAACAACATGGTTTTGCCCAGGAGTTACTTTAAGTTCTTATTTTAAGAACTTTCTTAAGTCTGAATCAGGCCCATTGTTATTAAACTATTTCATTTTCGTTTAGGTTAAGCTAGTAAGTGTATTTCGTCACTATATTGAAAGCTAGTGATGCAACCAGTTCAAGAGAAATCGTGGGCCGAATACAGACGTCCATCTGACATCTGACTTACACTTTAGGTGCGTGCGGGGGGCCTGTAGTTACGTTCCCGTAGTTGGGAGTACACGCCCCCTGCACTCCCCTCTTACGTTTCCAGATTCCTACTTTAACTTTTATGACTAGGTCTGACCTAGTCGTAATGGGGCTTCTCCGTCCCCGATCCTTCATTGACATTGCTATCCCCACCTGTATGTTGGGGATGCGGACATCGTAACTGAAGGGTCAGCCCCTTCAGCATAAGTACTGGTATCTGTAACTTTGTTATGTACTTTAGTACTTACACTGCTGGTACATCTGTTGTACGCATACGCAGATGTTCAGGGACAAGGAACTTACACAAGTGACTTGTGTAAGTCCCCTGTCAAACTTAGTTCTGGATAAGGCCCAAAGTGCATAAGTTGGGAGTCTGGAGGGAAGGCAGCATGCGCACTCCAGATGTTATGTGCGATTTACAAGCAGATCTCCGATTGTACATATCTCACTTCCATACAATAGTAGTTCTGTCTGATGGGGCAGGAGTTCCCTTCCACTTGCCATGAGTATGCAAGGTGGGTGGAAGATTTAAATTATACAGTGTGGGTGGTTTTTACATGTGGAACAGACCACTGATCTGCACAGGTCACTTAAGGCTGCCATACGACAGCCTAAGGCTAAGGGTAGGTACACACTGGGGCTTTTTTCATAAGATAATCTTTCCAATCACACAATCAAAAGAATATTTCACCAGATATCTTACCAGTGTGCACTGTCCAATGATGCGCAAAAATCATTTTGGAGCTCCTAATATGCCAGATCAACAATAAAATGATATCTTTTGCTTTTTTGCATGTGTGTACTGTGTATATTAGGAGATCTTTGGACATTACAGATAAGTAAGATATCTGGTGAAATGGTCTTTTGATTTTGTGACTGGAAAAATTATCTGCTAAAACCCCCAGGGTGTACCCTGCTTAAGTCACCTAAAGTCCCACGAGAGAGGGAAGTGAGAGGGGAGTTCACCAACCTCTTCTGTGTGGTTTTTCAGACCCCCGCACGTACAGAAAATATGTAGGGGTCTGGATACAGTCCCATGTTATTATGCTAGTTGAAAATATGTTGAAAAATTACTTTTACTATTTTAGTTAGATTAATTACAAATATTAATATGTTGTGAAAGGTAAAATCTTTGCTAACAGGTTAATTCAGGATCAAACTTTTCATTAAATCTTGTTCCAATACAGTGTTACATCTGGCTGAATTCTTGGGAGTAATCCATGTTTTATTTAATGACTAACTCAGTGTTTAAAACCTTTAAGTAAAAATTGTGAATAGGACAATAAATTGGGTGAACAGAATGTTGGAGTAAAATTAGCGTGACTGCTGGGGTGAGCGGAGGAGAGGGGGAAGGAAGGAAGAGAAGGGATAGATATAGGATGCAGTGAGGATGTTAAGTGGAGGAGGGGTAGGCTAGCCTGGTGCATTTTGAGTGTACGCTTGAAGACCTGCAATGTGGGGGAGAGTTGACTGAAGAAGGGAGGTCATTCCAGTGCAGAGGTGCAGCACAGGAGAAGTCCTGGATACAGGCGTGAGATGTGGTGATCAGTAAAGAGGTTAGACAGCGCTGGTTAGCAGAACAGAAAGGGCGAGAAGGGGGTGTGCGTGTTGATGAAGGAAGAGAGGTAGGGCCTTAAAGGTGGAGGTAAGAGTATAAAGAGAGGTCTGAAGTGGACAGGAAGACAGTGGAGGATTTGACATAATGGAGAGGCCGAGGTAGAGCGGCGTGAGAGGAAGATGAGCCTATAGCACTATATAATATGATAGCTCTTATAACCTATTTTTTATCACTATCCTGACAAACAGGTGCATCTCCCAAGGTTTATTTCATTCTGGATGGAATTAACTTTATACATTTTTTTACAATAAAATATTCTTAGTCCTGCAAAATGGTCAGAAGAGAAAAAGATTTTAAGCTGGTCATTTCATTTTAACATTGACAGCTCTGAAATTTTCATTGCCCGGGGCCCAACACAGTCTTGATATAGTTCTGTTTGTAATTAATTCTCAGTAGTACTTGACACAATAATTATAGTTTTGTTCAGCATGTTACAGTGACATGTCGCAAAAGTGCATTTTTCACCTGGAGCTATGCTTTAACCTTTGCAGTTGTAACTGTAAAAATCAGCATTTGCCTAGAGAGCTTTTAAAATACCTTCAGTTGAATACTGTGCTTTGCCATGTTATACCCTATTTAATTCTTACAGTTGGTACACTTTCATTAAATTACAACATATCTTTGGCACAGAACTGAACGTTTCAACTTTGCTTAAGGTATTCAGCTTACTCAACATTAATTCTATTTGTATAAAATGGATACATTTAAATCAGAGCAATAACAGACACCAGTATGTGAATTGTATGTTTAGTGGTTTATTACCCTGAAGAGGCGTTGATTATAAAGTCTGTTGGCACATACTTAGTTCTACGGTTTATTGTTGTTTGAATAAATGTATTTGATAGTGCCACTGGCTAGGGAGTCAAAATATTATAACTGCCAAATGTATTCATTGTTTAAAATACTATCGTCCTCCGCTGCCAGTTATATACCACAATCTAGCATTTTGCCCAGGATTTTATATTTCAAGTCCAACATTTCACATCCAGAATATTGTCTTTAGCACTGGATCTTATTTTTGTAGCACTCAGGTTAATAGTATGCTTATTTTTTCTATCTTCAACTATGCAAATGTATATCTATTATTAGTCAGATCTGTATCAAAATGGTAAAACCCAGTTATATGTTTATTTTTAAGTCAAACCCACTCACATTCAAGATATGTGAAGCACATCAGTTTTATTCAAGAAGAATGAGTAATGTCTTGATGTGGTGAATAAATGTAGGTTTTTGTCTACGTTTTTTCCGCTCTGGAAATGATTATGTCTGCTACCCTGAATTATCATCACGCAACATAATGATAATATATTAATTGTCTTGAAATTTTGTGGACTAACTTATTCTAAACAAGTAATTAGTTCACTCGGGTCATAGGTCATAAAATGTCCTATTAAAAACAATCTATTAAACAAACCATCATTTACAACTATGGAGCAAAACAGATTGCATCACTAACTAATTGTTCAATTATGTGACATGTGTCCTGAAATATTTATTGACCTTTTTTTTTTCTTTAATATACTTGCACACCACATCAACATATGATACTATTCCCAAAGCTCAACAAAACAGTGGTACACATTTTATTTTACAAAGTCAGGAACTGTGCCAGCTATTTATATCATAAGTGCAGAAATTAAATTAAAGCAAGGTAAATTACAAAATTTACATTTCTTAGGATTAGTTCAATCTTAAACTATATATTAATATTATAGTCTTATAATAATGGTAGATATATTGTACACATTGAGAACTTGGTTAATAATTGTGTTAACCGTGTTATGCATGACTATGGATCATTAAACAGGGTCCTATTACTGCACACACTCACTGCCCCCAGACTATCTTATATCCCGTATTAGCCTCAGCTGTGCTTAGCTCTTTATCTGTGAAACCACATTGAAGAATTTTTTTTTTTTTCCATCTTCTGTAAAGATGTCTTTTCATAGTTGTTGTTTTCAGAAACTTTTTTTTGCATGAGAGTATTAGTTGATTAAAAGTAAAGGGATACAAATAGTGATAAGGAATAGTTTGTGAAATAGCTCTAAATCCTAAACTGTGTACATAATGTAAATGTATTTCTTCGGCTATTGTAACTTTATTCACTTTTCCCTTTACTCCCTTTACTGAGATTGAAGGACAACTTGTGCATTATAAAAGCCAAATACTGTGAACAGGACAAATAAAATACATTTAGTAATAAAAATGCAATAAAATATTCAGTATTTCATTATATATATATTTAAATGCCTTATAAATTACAATAAATATTATCACCATTAATAAAAGATATGAATGTTTAGATAAAGGTAACCTGTGATAAGAGGGAGGAATTAACAGAGTTATGTACCATGAATTCTAAATTGTTGCTTATATGTTTTCAAGTGTAATGTACAAATTAACAGATTTGCATTCACAGAGTTTACATCAGAGTTGGTGGTTAAAACCTCTTCTGCATGCAGTACCAATACTGAAAGCAATACCTAACTTTAATCATGAACATCAACAAGTGCCTCTAAACAAATAGGCAAATAATTCTGCTAGTTAGCCCAAGGAGAGACAGAATATTGCATATGAGATTTCCAAGCTCTTATAACACTTAAACCTAAAGAAATGAAGTGTTAAGGGAAAAAGGGGTGGTTAATGGTGACTCCTCAGAGGGGGGTAAGGGAGGTGACAACTTAACTTAATAATGAGGTTATAAATTATATATATCTTACATTTACATGGTGTATTGGGTAAATGTAAAAATTATGAACTCTATGACATATAAATTGGATTTTAGAATGAAGTGCTTGTGTGTTTTTAGTGTAGCTGGTATTTATGTATAGTATGGTTATAAATATAAATCCATCTTTAATGATGTTGGACCAGATACAGGCCTCTGAATGTAGTTAATGGTGATGGTCCACCGTCAAATTCTAACCCTCACTGTACAATCTGTATCAGTTCTCGAAGTGAGCCGGTATACGGCGGTATGGCATACCGCCACTTCTGTGAGCCGGCTCTGAGTAAGAATACAGCTGCTTACAGAATTTTAAGATTCTGTGAGTGGCTGTATTTTCACTCAGTGCAGGCAAACAGAAGTGATGGTCCGCCGGGACCCACTGACAGAGCGGGCTATGCACAGCCGCAGCTCTGATCAGAGCAGAGGACAGAAGCATGACCTAAGGTCACGCGAGTGTCATCAGCCTGCAGAGCATGTGCCGCGGAGGAGAAGAGAGGGAAGGCACAGGAAAGGTAAGTTTATTTTACTGTTTATTTTAATGAAAGTGGTTTTGGAGTGGGGGAATGGGAAGCTGGACATGAAAGGGACATAAGGATGGACACATATAGAGGGGAAATCTGGCTGGAGACAGAAGGAGGGGCAATAAAGCTGGGTGGACACAGATAAAGAGGGGAGCAATAAGGGTGGCTCGATGAGTGGACATTCATAAAGAGGGGGGCTATAGGACTGTCTGGGCACACAGAAGAGGCAATAAGACTGGCTAGGTACACAGAGGGGACAATAAGACTGAGTAACCTGAAGGAAGGGGCAATGAGCCTAACTGCACACAAATAAAGTGGGGGTAACAAGGCTGTCTGGACACAGGAGGGGCAATAAGGCTGGGCAAACTGAAGGAGAGGACAATAAGGCTGGCTGCACACAAAGTTGGGGCAATAAGGTTAGCTGAACACAAGAGGAGCAATAAGGCTGGGTGGTTACTCATAAAGAGGGACTATAAGACTGGCTGAACATAGAGAGGGGGCAATAAGACTGTTTGGCACAAAAAGGATGGACTATAAGGCCGACTGGACACAGAAGGAAGGTGCAATAAGGCTGGTTGGAAACACAAAAGGAGGGGTAATAAGGTTGGATGGACAAACAAGGAGGGGGCAATAAGGCTGATTGGACACAAATAATGAGGGTGACAATATAAAGAGGGAGCAATAAGGCTGGCTGGACAAAAAAGGAAGGGCAACAAGGCTGGCTGGACACAGAATGAGGGGCAATAAGTGTGACTGGACACTCATAAAGAGGGGGCTATAAGATTGGCTGGGCACACAAAAGCAAGGGCAATAATGCTGGTTGGACAAATAGAAGGAGGGGATAATAAGAGATTGAGTTATGCTGAAATTTCCATACCCCCACTTCTAAATTTCCACTTCGAGCACTGATCTGTATACCTTCCACCATGTGTACCTTACGTACAGCGTATGCACACTCTAAAAAACTGACTTTTTCTGATCTTTGCAAGTGGAAATAGTCCCT
Source organism: Limnodynastes dumerilii (assembly GCA_011038615.1). Lineage (NCBI taxonomy): Eukaryota > Metazoa > Chordata > Amphibia > Anura > Limnodynastidae > Limnodynastes > Limnodynastes dumerilii. The sequence continues at coordinate 313,806 of WWET01000191.1, read as the reverse complement.
TTTTGCGAGATTCTGGATCTAATCTGGTAATACTATTTATTACAATGTGAACAACATATCATGTGATTAACAGGTATAGATATAGCATGGTTCTATTACTCATTTGTTTTATTTAGCAACATATAAAATTGCATAGCAAATATCAAATACAATTTTATATTGATTTATATTCTGTTATGTTCTAAATTTGGATTTTTCTTCTAGAATGATATTGGAGGTCAGCGCAGTTTAATAAACAAGTGGACTACATTTCTAAAAGCACGCTTAGTGTGCTCTATTCCTGGTCCAGATGGAGGTGACACTTATTTTGATGAACTGCGTAAGTTAATTCTAATCTTAATTATTACTCTTTTCAAGATGCACGTAAAGCATTCTGGACTCCATCAGCTTTACTTCAGCTGTATATTCTAATAGTCATTATTGTTTTATAAACAGTATGCACAGACCTCACTAATATACTCATCTGTCACACAGACATTTACATATGGGATTGTAATAAATATTAATATCAATAAACCTGGCATATCAATAAAAAAAATGCTGTCATACATACAGAAAATGTTCTAGCATGTTCTGTAATACTGGTATCATCAGTCATCTAGAGTGTAAATACCAACTCTTTATGAAACATGTTGTCAATTAGATTTATATAGTCTTTGTTAGAATTGATAAGTATGGGAAATCATGGAAATCAACATGGTTTATCCCAGGAGTAACTTCCCTCTCTTAATTTTAAGCTCCTTCTCAAGTCTGAATCAGGCCCAATGTATTTAATAATACCTCTGACATTAATAACACTATATCAATCTCTTCAGGAATTTTTTTTGTCTTAACCTTTACGATGGTAATAGTAGTCGAATTTTGAGTTTGTATAAATAAACGGAGAAGGTACTACAGAAGAGCCTAACCCAAGATAGCTGTATGGTGAACTAAACCTCCTGTTTATGTATATGCTGACACATAGGGCCCGGCATTCATGTTTAATTGAATCAGACCCATAGTATTATATAATGTTTCATTTAAACTGTTTATTTTGGCTAATAAAGAAGATTTAAGTTTATTTAATGAAAAGCTAGTGTCTTTACCAATATAAAAAATAGTAAGCATATAATACAGTACAACTACAGTGTTTTAATATGCAATTCCTAGGTAACCATCCCAGACACAGCTGCTAGTCACATTGGGGCTTAGAGCTGCACTTACACATTTTTTTAGGTGCAAGTGTAGACCTGAGCAATACCATACTGAATTACATGAAGGGGAGGCAAATTTACATTGTGAAAGCAGAATTAGAGTTGAGAGGTGAGGTTTAGCTCAACTCTAATTTATAGGTTAAACATAAAGCTATGCAGTATGTGAGTTCTATGTGCAAAAGTAAAGTATTTTCCCTGCAAGTTAAAGAATTAAAACTAATTAGCACCCCTTACTTTGCAAAATGGTTTAGTCGAGCTGTTCGCTGTTCGCTGCACCTGCTGTGCCCTTACTCTCAATCTCTGGATCAGCATGCATAGTTACTATGCATGCGCAGTAGCTATCTTTCGGCAAATTACGGCCGTGTGTGTAAGACAGCCCTAGTTGAGGATCCGGCCCATTGTCACTTTGCTTCCCTTTTTTTTTTTTTTGCAAAGATTCCTGAACTAATGCACTAGTAAACCCTCTGCAGCTGGCTAGGCTAGCAGGCTAGAATAAAGGCCTGGTTATGCTTTTATTTCTATTGTTGATAATATTAATTTAGTAAATATACTTTTTCCCTTTACAGAAGATGTATTTTTACTTCCAACGAAGGATGAGAGGAACCCAGTGGTGTATGGAATTTTCACTACAACAAGGTATTCTTGTGTAACTTCTCTTGCTCTTGCTGTGGATAAAACATATGTGCATTAGTGTATTCAGATGGAACCACTTCAACAAGTTTGTTATGCAAACTTTGCAAAAGTTTGTTATTCTGCAAACATAAAATGCTACTAAGGGAATATAACTGATAAATAAATAAGAAATTAATAATAGGGTAAGTATGGCATAGGCAACCTTTTACTCTCCAGGAGGTAAATTTACTAAGCTCTCATTTGAGCATCGATTTCAAATGGCTGCATATTGCTGCAATTTTTCGTTGATTTCAGCATTAAAATCGCTGTATTTTTAATATGACGATTTTTGCTCACTAAAATCACTGTGATTTTTCTTAAAAAATTGCTGCAGACCATGCCCCTTAGTTAAAAAAAATAATACATCTATATTAAAAATGTTTAAAGTGTGGTTTTACACAAAAAAAAGCATACTGTGGCATAGAAATAAACCTGAGCATGCTACTGCATATAGTACTAGAAGGCACAGCATGCCTATGTGTTTCAGGGCTTGCTGTGCCTTTCAATACCATAAGCGGCAGCATGCCAATTGTTAATGGCATGCCGTGGCTTACATAATGTGCCCCAATAGTTGTACTAAATATAAAGTGTCCCGATAGTTGTGCTAAATTTAATGTTGTTATAATAAAAATAGTGTGCCCCGTTATTATAAAAAAACATAGCATGTCCCGTTATAATATACACAGTGCACCTCATTATTATAATGAAATATAATGTGCCCCAATATTATAATTAAATATAATGTGCCCGGTAACAGTACACAGCATAAGGGGCCCAATATTAGAATAGAGTTTAATGTACCCCAATAGTCATAATAAACAATTCAGATTTTGTTGTCAAAATATAAAAAATAATATATAACAAAAAGTCTTGCAGGCAGAGATCTTTCCGGTCCAGCTATTTCTGAAGGCTGCATCCCTGGAGATGGTCCTGCTTCTGTGGTGTCCCTTCGGCAAAGGACACTCATATTGTTTATATATGTATATATATATATATATATGTGTGTGTGTATATATGTAGTGTGTGTGTGTATATATGTGTGTGCTTATGTATGTATATATATATATATATATGTGTGTGTGTATATATGTAGTGTGTGTGTGTATATATGTGTGTGCTTATGTATGTATATATATATATAT
>WWET01000191.1:276369-310244 GCA_011038615.1 Limnodynastes dumerilii | reverse complement strand
TATATATATATATATATATACAAAAAAGAAATAATAAAAATAAACTGTTGCAACTCTAAAAACTGTAGATATATTTTTATTACAATTGCTAATAACATGTATACACCACATATAGTATTTAATTAGGACCACCAAAAACAAAGAAGTCTTGTAAGTGGCTGGTGGCTTATCATATATTTGCAAATGTATGTAACGAATATCTCTGACCTTTATTTTAAAGATAGAATGTCATGGTGAGTTGCTGGTTGCCTAAGCAGCTAAGGATAGGGGACCGCATTCAGAATTAAGAACGTCTGGTAATTTACACATGCAAAATGCGTAAGTGGGGTGATTTTTATTTAGTGCGCATGTGCAGTGCAGAGTTACGAAGCGTAATTGGAATGATGCGTAAGTAAATTTCATACGACAAAAAATGCTTGTGAACATAAAAGGTCGGACGGATTATTAATAAGTAGGCGTCACTCGGAATGTTAATAGCAAAAAATGGGCATGGTAATGTAGTAGACTTGCGGTTGTATTTGCGTATTCACTTCCATCACATATACGTGCGCTAACGATAAGGTTGCTTACACAACACAGAAGTGTTCAGAAATTCGTTACTTTTGCAAAATGTACTTATTTTGTATTAGCGTACGGATCTATTACGAACGCAGGGAAAAGCTTCTTAAATCTGAATCCGGTCCAGGGATACATTTTCTGACATACTTGACAGCACATGGCTTGTCACAACTACCATATTTTTTGGGTGATTCTTGATATAGCTGTTAATAGTAAAATTAATATATAAATTAATAAAAGTTTTTGTTTTCTGCCATGCTATGATGTGTATCTCAAAATGGCAAATTCAGTAAAAAAAAGAAAATACTGTAATCAATAGCTTTAAAAAATTATTTATCAAATAGGTCAAAAGAATCAAAACAAGGTTTATTCACTGTCATGCACTAAAGGCAATTTTTACTTAATCCCTTTAAATTGATGCAAAATGCTCTTATGGTAGTTAAATGATGTAGAATGATACAATTAATTTGCATCACTGGGAATCACAACAATAATGACATCCAGGCTACCAAAATAGTTTGAAGATGGAGCTGTAGGTAATAATTGTGATAATTGCATCTTATTTTTTCACCTGACCTATAAATAACAGGAATCATAGTTTAGCATATGGACCATTTAGTCAATTTGATGACCCAAGAGCTTTTGTATGATGTCACACCAAACCATTCTAAGTCAACATGTATTACTGAGTCACTGAGATAATTATTATGGGATGCAAAATTGCCAGAGATTTATCTTCCATATGTCTTCATTTTTAATGTCAAGCAGTCATTCACTGTGTGATGCATAAAGGAGTTGACATTGTGTGGATAAAAATATTTTTGCTCAGATTTTTGTATTCAGTGGAATATATACATATATACATTTATTGCTATAGGACACTATCATTCTTTTGGCAATAAGAAGCAGTGACCAATTAATTATTTAATAACCAATCCCTGAATCACCTCACTTACAACAGATAGTTCCCTATATCAATACTAGTTGCAGCATGTTGTAATATGCTTATTCAATGAATCAACAACATCTGGTATTTATTTTCTATTCTCTTTTAGCTCTATATTTAAAGCATCTGCTGTATGTGTCTATAGCATGGCAGATATAAGGGGAGTATTCAATGGCCCATATGCTCATAAAGAAAGTCCAGATCATAAATGGGTTCAATATGATGGAAGAATTCCCTACCCTCGCCCTGGGACAGTATGTATCTCTTTGTATTATTTTCTTTTTCCTGCAGTCTTCTACATTAGATAACATGTAACATATTTGCACAAAAAAAAATGAATAGTGTTCTCCATTGTATATGCATGTAAATCTATTTTCTTTTTTTCCTTTTACTTTCTGCACAATACTTTTTTTTATTCTCAAGTGTGTTTTCTTTTTGTAGTTCTAAGGTTTCGCTATGTTGTGAACCTAATAAATATTAAACATAGAACAATATTTTCACAGAACCCCACACAATACTCCAGCCATGCCTTTCACATTAAGAAACCAGCAGTGTATTTGTATGTTCATCTAAGCATTGCTACCATATTCTTAGGATTTATTGAACAGTCCCTCTTGGCTACTTATACCAACATTACCTATATATTATGCTTACTATATATCAATACTACCAGTTTTTTATATTGTCATTACCTCATACCAACCAAATTTATACCTATGTTAGAAAAGCATTATCACTGTACTATATCAGTGTAAGCCTCACAATTTTGAAATAAATCTGTGGTAAGGCTAAGATTTTATAAATAGTTTACTTTTAAGTAATCATTTTTATTTTCCACCTTGGTGGCCTTTTGACAATTTATAATACAAATCACAATTGCAATTGTTAGAAAGATCCAGACTTAGGATCAGATTCCGTACGATAGGCTCTGCAACAGAGGCTAACGTACAGAATTCGGTATCCTATGTTCCACACTTTGGAGAGCAGGGCATTACTCCTGCTCTCCTACTAGTGGAGGAGATTTAAATGTGTCAGAGGAACCCTTAAGTATTCTGCTTGCAACGCTGTGTGGGTGGGCATGGTGTGTGGGCTCTACTCATTTGCGGCAATCTGAATTTCGCATGGGAGGTAACCACCCAATCCTGTGTTCCATGCGGAGGTTCTTGTAAGTGCAGTACAGGCAGAATAGGGATCTTAGGTACAAGTATGTCCCCTAATGTACCGAAGTCTGGATTTGGCCTATATGTGTACTATTAATGTGTTGAATTATCAGTCCAGTTTATCAGCATTGCTATACATAAAAACTGTCTTACTGTAAGGGCACACTGGGCAGCTGCACGGGGCCCCATTATTTTAGGGTCTTTTAAGCAGAAGGGCAGTCTAAGGCCATCGTGCCTTAAAATAATATAATATAATAATTATTGCTGACAAAAAGTTGCAGCTGCATCTGTGGGAGTTGTCCTCTCACCAGCTCTTTCCTGTAATCCACTCTATCTGTTTATCAGACATGACATCATCCTTTCCCAACAGTCAGTCAGCGAGGAGCCGCACCAAGAATGATTCTAGGCCCCTTTATTTTACGCTGACTAGAAAAAGCATAACTGCATGGCAGCCAGAGACAATGGATATTAGAGAGGTTAGAAGACAGGGACTTGGATTCTGATCCAGGATTTCACTTAATCAATTAGTGATATGGACAGGGATATCCCAGTAGAATAAATTCTTCTTATAGCTGTCATGCAGCTCCCAGTGTACAACCAACATCAATTTCAGGTAATCTGGCTTGATAGGCGGCTTGGTGAGGTACAAGTGACCATTCTTCACAGGGAGGGTAGGGCACAATTACACCCATAGGATTGTAAAAATGGAAATGGCTCTTATTTTATTCCCTTGAATGGGTAGGTGGGGCCCTGTGCATTGCTTTGCCCAGGACGTACAATACTTTTGACGGACCTGCCACACACTATTAGTGGTAACTTTTGGTTCTCTCACACACCGTTGGCTCTAGTTAAGTGTATAGTTGTTCGTATTCTAGCTCTGTGGTATTTACATTTTTGACAGATTTAATCTAAAAATCTATGCAGATGTTTTAACAAATGCCATTAACCTTATATTAATCACATTTGAGTTTTCACTTTAATTTCAAAGTGGCAGATACAATCTGAACATGTGTTGCAATCCGTCATTTTGTTGTGCTAACATTACAATTGCTTTGTGTAAACATAGTAAACCAAACCAATAATTTTCAAGCACTGTATATACAAAAATAAAAAATGTTACAACAGAACCATTTGTTTTGTACCCAGTCAGACAGCTCTTCTGCATATGGCATTTTCTTCCATTTTCTTCCTTGGTATTTCTTGCTTATATGCAGCTCTCCCAGACATGAATTGCAATGTTAATTTAAGGAAAGTCAAGTTTGGCAGCTGAAACACAGCCTGTATTATTCATTGAAATGACTTTTTACATTTCCTCTAGTTTTCTCAGTCACTTTATACTGGATACTTTCCAAATGTAAATTTCCATTTTTTAGTAATACATTTTGTTTAAATTAGGATATATATTAAAGAGAAGTATTATGCAGAATGTTTTTTTTTCACATCTCCTAGTGATGGAAGATAACGCAAGACTAAAATGACAATTTCTAATAATTCTGTTGTAAAAAATTGCGCAATTGTCTAAATATTTCTTATGGATAGGGGATTATTTTTCATGGATAATGTTTTACCAAAGTGTAGGGTTTATATTATTTTATTGTTGTAATAAAAGTTTTGTGGTAAGACTGCATTTACATCTTTTATGTCTTATTTTCTATTACTTTTTTTGAGGGCCGGATTAAGGTTTGTGGGAGCCCCTGGGCAACCAGCATGTGGGGGCCCCACATTAAATTTAATTTTGGCAATGAATTAAAACCTTTCTTGTAAAAGAAATGTAAATGAAAGAGAAAAATATACATAATACCATCCAACAGGATACCAACAACATTCTACAAAAGATTTACACACTCAAAAGAATCCTTAATTAAATAAGACATTGCTAGAGTCCAGAACAATATTTCTTTTTATTTTTTATATTAAATCTGAAAAGTTAAAAAAAAAGCACAATAATCTGATACCCCTAAAATCATATATTTTTATTGTTGAATAAAAGATTAAAATATTGATTATAAACAATCAATCAATTAATTAATAATACAGTACGAACAACATATTCATAATTTGCATTTGAAAATTGAGCTTAAACACTGTAAAATTTAACGTTTAGCTTTCAGTTACAAATATTATTTAGTAAAGGCTTCTTAATGGTATTATTATGTTATTTACATTGGTAATTTATTGGTTGTTTGAATTTATGTTTGACTGTTATTTGTTAATCATATAAATAGGTTATAGGTTATCAGAGTATAGAGTACCCTTTTTCCCCTTGTGCAAATATGTTGCAAACAGTAATAAAAACTCTTACATTTTGCAAAGACAAAATAAATAGAACATAATTGATGGTATGGCTGCCAGATGCTTTTGTCTTTGGGTCCTCCTCTAGATTTCAAGTCAGAATCTGGTAGTCTATCATTTAACACTCACTGACATTCATATCCAGCTTCTAAAGTTTAGTTCAAATTAAGGCCCCCCTGTTTTTGTTAGGAATCTCTCTATATCTTCCTCAATGTTCCCTGTGTACCCTTCTCTGACAATATTTTCTCAATATTTCTCTTTGACACCGTTTTCTCTATACCCTTTATACCCTTCCTGCACACTATTCCTTCCATAACCCTTTTTTACCAATGTCATATCTATAACCCCTCTCCCCACTGTTTTCCTTATATACCTTTACCCCACAGGTCTGTTTAGCTCATCTGTCATTTAATAACTTTTTGAGATTTTTCTTTTTTTTCCTGTTAATTTACCTCTCTTCTGTAATTACTCACTTTCTAAGCTTCTCTTCTTTTCTCTTCTATGTGCCACTGTTTTGTGTTATTCTCTGTGCTTCTCTCAGCATCTTCTTTTACATTGCCTAGAATTTAGACACACTCAAACACACAAGGACAGACATAGGTATCACCGGCTGCTCTTCAGCTGTCAGTGAGAGGAGCAACCGATTATGCTGATTTGCTTGTGTAACCAAGAGCCAGTGTTTAAAATATGTAGGCTCATTATTATTGGGGATTCCACATGTCTGAAAGACCAGAACATTGGTCAGGCACATCTAAGGGTGGGGTAGGCCTCCCTCTGATTCTGCCTCTCTAAGGATTGATGAAAGTGGTTTACATGCTCTGCAGAGGAAAGCCTGCAAGGTTACTGTTTGTGAGTACCCACTTGTGATCCGGCTCTGCTTGTTTTGGAAACACTTTGTAGTTGCTATAATCACTTACGATCTACTATTACATTTGCATTAAGTTGCAGTGATGTCAGTGGTGTTTTATATAATGAAACACAATGAAATTGGACAGTAAAATAAATGATAGAATCTAGTAATGTCAACAATACCTACATAAAATAAATGTTGCATCATTCTTCCACCAGGCAAGAAAATAGATAAAGTTGTTGTTGTTTCACTAAAGTTTGGGGACAGAAAATGTTAGGTCTTCCTGCAAGGCCATAAACTAGTTCACATACATAGCACTTTCTCCAGACTTAACCATGGAACTTTTGATCTAAATTTCCCCATATAACTCCTAAATAAGCCCATTCTATAATCTTTTCATATATGATTATTTTAAAGTTAAAATTGTATTGCAATTAAACTATCTATCTATCTATCTATCTATCTATCTATCTATCTATCTATCTATCTATCTATCTCATTAAAGCTCTACATCTTTCATTCAGAAGCTACATTTGACCTGCCTAAGGTCAGAAGGGAATTCAAACTGTAGTCCTCTGGTCTCTTGTGTAGTATACTTGTCTCAACTTGTACTTAATTGTTTCCTATTCACAAGAATGTATGCATCATAATACACATGTCCTTTTTCAGATTAACCGACATTCACTTTTTCAGGGCACAACATTCCTAAGCATTTACTACATCTTTGTGGAACTCATAGCACTAATAATTACAATGTGTGAACAAAGAAACAACAATACTGTCTGACAGATTTTCTTCTGTTAAATGTTCTCATTATTTCCTTGAATACTTTAATCAATAAAGTAATCCATTTCTATGTATGTCTTTCGGGCTATTGTATATGTCATATACGTTAATAGAGAATGTTATGATAATACAATGCTGTTAGGATTATATATCAGCATTGCAAATTAGAATTAATAACTGAAATACTTCCAATATTTGAAGTTTTGTTTATTCTTCTATCAAATGCACTTATCATCAACATTAAAAAAGAAAAAATACTATTGTTCAGTACACTGTCCTATGGATTACCCTTGTTTCTAGTTTGAAAAGTGCACCACCGGTCACCTAAAAGATACAAGTAATTAAAACATATTAAGACTAATGGTCTAAGTGCTAATGTGTACCAGACTCAGGCAAGGCTGAATCGCTATTTCATAGTGAAATAGTCAGCAAAATTAAATCCCAATGATAGTGTGCTGTGTGTTAAATATTAATCTAAAGTAAAAACTTTATATAGACCAAAAACATGTGATCTATAAAATAACAAATGATATTCTAAAGTGCCAAAAATTAAAAAGACAAAAACAGTCCCAACAAGTCATATATTATCTAAATTGCTGTCATTACTCCAAAAATTACAAAAGTCCCAGATGTTGAGTCGTAACTCCTTCCATAGAAAACTTAGTTCCATACGAAAGATGTTCCGTGGAAGGGGCCAGTCCTTCACTTGCGTATGTCTTATTCCCGCCAGAAAGTCAGGGATCGACATGATAATGAAAGGCCAGGGCGGAGAGCAGCAGTTCTGTGGAAATGCACTCCCCTCTTCTGTGCAGATTTTTGGATCTCTGTGCACACATAATCAGGCCCAATGATACAATCTTTACAATCAAGCATATTTGGTGTGATCCTGAGCTTACAGCAGTTATCTCAGGTCTTCTTTCTTTGCCTGTGATCTTAAGCCCTGAACAAACTCTGTGGATGCTAAGTGTCCCATGATATTCATCAGTATTACTATCAGTATTGTATGCATTTTCAATGGCTTGTGTGTGCATGCACTGCACTTAAACTCTGGATCTGCCACTATCAGTGTGATTTTATTTAGCTGACTATACTGTAAAATATTGATTCGCCTTAAGTAAGTCTAGTATTCCATATAATTGAAATCAATAGCCTTATTAATGTGTGCCTATTTTCTAGTTTGAACATTTCAAAATTAGTCATCATGATCATTGTATAAATTGTTTCATTATACTAAATACAATAAACTATTTTGGATATTCCTAGATGTAAATTATGTAAAATGTTGATTTAAAAAAAAGCAGCAAGAAAATGTTTATGTTTAAAGATACATGCTTAGATTTTTTTTTTAACAGACAGAGCTGCAATTCCTATCATTCTGATAGAATCTGCAAGGAAGGGGGAGAGGGGGTAACGGCCCCTTTAGATCCTAAAGTTGGATTCACACTTATCAGCTTTGTTCCTAATCTAAACTCTGGTCATCCTGCATGCCTGACACTAGACTAAAGCTGGCCATACACTAGAACGATTATCGTTCCGATTTTGCAATCATTGTGTTATCGTTCAAATTATCGTTCAAGTGTATGGTAACGATTTTATGGGCGATCATCCAGTAATCGTCTAAAAAGCTGCTTTGAACGATCATTGGATCGTTTGACATGTTTGATTTAAATCGTGCCAAAGCGAAAGATAAAATGTAAAATCGCACAGTGTATGGGCATTTAACGATAATCGTGACATAATCACCGATAACTACCTGGTGATGTTAGGACGAACGTAGGCGTGATTATGCTAATATTCCATGACACCTTCTCCTTTCCATCTGAATGTGCATAAGATCTTTGGACTTCTTGGAATGGAGCATGTATGTGGATTATGACTTTGGACTTCTTGGAATAGAGCCTATATGTTGATTATGACTTTGGACTTGTTTGAATGTGGCTTGCATGTGGATTATGTACTTCTTGTAATGGGGCTGCATATGTACCCTGGCCTGGACTGTGGACTTGTTATAAAGGTATGCAAATTTGTACTGAAAAATCGTCCGATAAAAATTATTTATCGGCGCGTGTATGGTCAAAACCGTTATTTGGGGACGATAAAAGGAGATGGAAATCAGAGTTTTTTATTAATATCGAACAATTTTAGGTGGAAAATCGTCTAGTGTATGGTGCAGATATGGAGTCTAGAGGACTCTACACGATAAATTGTTAGGATTATTGGGGAATTCATGCGATTTTAGATAATCGTTCTAGTGTATGGCCAGATTAAGGAGTATGTTTATATGGCCACTCATATCATCCAATTTTGGTCGGGTGAGATGATTTTAAAACAGCATAAAAGTCAGCCAGTCTGACTACCAATCACCTACTCCTGCAACTGCTTTATCCAGTCTGATTGTAATATGAAGCGCTGCCTTAATGTGTGTGACAGGTAGTTTGGGGAATTTGAAAGAGCTGTACGGTGACTTGATCCTTTTAGAAGTTTGTTTCAGTAGATGCAGGTCAGAGGTTTGTTGGACAATTGTGGTTATTATGGATAGGGGGTTATATCTGCGATATTGGTCTGCTCTAAGAGAATGCAAACAGTCTGATGTGGAGTTGGATCTGAAGAGCATTGGATAAATGTGTCCCCATGTTAAGTAGTGGAACAGATCAGGCAGGTGCAGTACAGACATTCTGCAGCAGTTGGGTCTATTCCAGTCCAGGAACAGCCTGGGAGGCAAAGCTGATTACACCGCACCTGCGTGCAATGGAGTTCAGTTCCCACCATCTCATCTGGAGACCTACTCTTGCCTCAAATGACTGGTTGTCTGACTGCGATATAAGTATTCATATCATTTTTTTTAGCTATGGTGATCCTATTCTCTTTTCTCCATGTTCCATACTGTATGATTTTTTTTTCTACATGGCAATGTTTAGTAATTGTACAGTGGAATGTGATATATAGTGAAATCTGGGATGCTGCTGCTGCTTCTTCTTTGTCTAAAAAAAATATTGTTTTTTTATTCTGAATTAATTTTGTTTTCTTAATGCTTACACTTTGATACTAGGAAGATGGTAACCTCTGATTACACTGACATTGTCTTATGGGACACAATGAGAATGTACTAGAGTAAACAAAGTTGTATTTATACAGCAATTATCTCAGCAGACATCACAATATAAAAATTCTAAAGAAGAAGAAGACCATAAATTCCAGAAGTTTGATTCATTATTTCCAACAGCCTTAGTTATATTATTCTTACACAACAAAACTTTGCTCTTTGATCAGTTGTCACTGCATGTTTACTGGAAATGGTCTGTTAAATAGTATAATTAATAAGATGTATAGTGTATTAGATCTGAAACACACATTCCTTATAACACAAATCAGTTAACTTAGGAATTTATTGGAGTTTTTTTTATCAGCTTATTTAACTACTATGGGTGAATACACTTTATTAAGAGAAAGGCTATTCGCTTTCTTTGGTCCCTTTATTACGCTTGTCAAGCAGATTCATTGCAAGGTGCTCATTACTACCACACACCCTGTCCTCGCAGTTTACTATGTACCAACGTCTCATTTCTCACTGCACTTATGCTTGGGCGTTCATCAGAAGTCAAGCATACTATGCCTGGGTGTTTTGCTTGCCCTGAAACCAGGAAAAAAGCAATATATCTTATAATATGCAGTCATACACATGTCCTACACTAAAAGCTGGGAGGTAATTGGCTAATGTAAGATCAGTGCAAGAGGGTTGTGTGTGTGTGTGTGTGTGTGTGTGTGTGTGTGTTTAAGATGAGGAGCACTCAAAGATTTAAATAAAATACAGGAAAATAATCTGGATTAGATCCATATATATATAGTAGTACAGGCACAGTTTCAATTAGATTTCATATTATGTTTAATATTCAGCACATTTGTTTTAAAGATAATAGATAGAAATATAGAAAATAATAGATTCAGTTGTAAACCAGAGCTAGTAGCAACAGGAATATCTAATACCAGTTGATCCATTTTACCTGCATAATGTATTTATTATTTATTAACAGGTTTTTATATAGTGCTATCAGCTTGCATAGCGCTTTACAGAGAATATTTAACATTCACATTAGTCCCGGTCGGATCAGTGGTCCGGGCGACCTCTGATCCGCATGGAACATTAAAACCCATCTCTTACTGTATAATTTGCATGTCGCGCCCGCCCACCTAGCGAGGGGATGATACTAAGTTCTGTTTGCCTGGAAATCCAATCAACAGTAACATCTGGTATGTGCATTGCCAGATAAGCACCCCCAATAATCTTTATAATTGTTAGGTATTAGCATTTATAAAATGCAGGAAAAAAAGCCAAATTTGAGAACCTCTTAACTATAACATAATGAAATATCTTTAATACTAATATTTTTATCTAGTTTTATTGTACGCGGGTATATGAATGCTCCAATCTGTGCTTTGCTATATTAAAGGACAGGTGAATGAATCCATACATTGAAATGGTAAAACATTTATTTATAATGAGAAAACTAATAAGAAAAGAAATTTTAACTTGAAGTTACTTGGATAACTTTCTTTTTCAAAGTTATTACATGATGGAACTTAATGATCCAGAAAAGCAAAAGATAAATATCTTGTTTAAATATCAGCAGACGCCACAGCTGAAGCTTCATACTCTCCAAATGCGTCACTGGTAAATAAACTCTCGGTCGCTCTACTGTCAGCAACACTGCAGACAGTTTCCGTCTCTCAATAACACAAGGAACTATTAATTAATCGCATTACTTAAAGCCTTGCTGAAATGCTGAAAACAGCCACATAACCAAGAGTAAAGTAAGGGTTGTGTCAAATCTTTATTTCCACACTAAATGGGAACTTAAAGGTAAACTTTTAAAGCTACTTTCTACTTTTTGGTGAGACTATTTGCTGTTCAATAAACATTAATCTTGTTATTTTTGTGTCTCTGCAAAGTAATTGTGATCATCAATCAGACTCCTACACAATAGGGGTTGATGTGACTAAATCCAGTATTTCCAGAAATCATTCAGAGCACCTTAGACATTTGTCTAAGGCACTTTGTTGCACTGATAAATGTTGTTTGACCCTGCTTTTTGAATTGAACCTTGACTTGACCAATTTTTACCCTCAATGGGCTGGATCCAGAGTTAAGTATGTGCTTGAAATTAGTTACTCCTGGGCTAAACCATGTTTATTGCAGGGGGAGTCAAGTTGATTGTATTCTTTGCATGCAGGGATATATCTTTTAATTGCTTACTGCACACAGATACTGACCAGCTTTACTATCACACTGTTACATCACCTCTCAACTCTAATACTGTATGCAACAGATGAGATATGACTCCCCTGCAATCAACATGGTTTAGCCCAGGAGTAACTAATTTCAAGCACTTACATAAGTCTGGATCCAGCCCTATGTGCAGAAGTTATCTTTGGGAGGATTTGCCAACATTTGATCATTAAAGTAATAGACTGACTATAAGTTGGTGCATTTCCGACAAGTCGGATAAAAGTGACTCTTAGCTGTGTCAAAATCAGACATCATGCTTATATCTAGACAAAAATTCTTATTGCTGCTTATATTGTGATGCATGTGATCAGCTTTCGACTATTGATTGCAAAGGCCCTAATGATCGTTATGAGCAAAGTTTCAGCACCTGCTCACCTTTGTTAGTAAACCCCTTTCCCTGTTTAACGCCATACTATACAAACAAAGCATTGTGTTAAAATACAAATAGAACTAGACAGGGATTTGTAGAACAAATACTGTCTGCTGAACTTTGTTTTTAACAAGCATATATATATCTGGTAAACTTAAAAGGGATTTATCGAAAAATGGTGTCCTCTGATTGGATGACTGCATGCTAGTATAGGATGTAGGCAATGGGCTTTAGAGAACAGCATAAAAGAGGATTCAAACCTCGCAAAGCAAAATACTTATAAAATATAAAGAAAATATAATTCACAATTTAGATTCTTGAGTGATATATGTACAATTTTCTTATCTCCTTTTCATACTTACCCACTTTTCACAATTTGATGTGTCCAGTTTTTAAATTCATTGAACAGTGATCTTAAAATGAGTTGTAAAGCAACATAAGAAAGCTACTTGATGTTCAAAACTGGACAGATGGAAAATCTATTTACCCATGAAGTCTGCCCATAAATTCTACTGTGCTTTTGTCTGTTGCCAGTATGGTTGCTGCTCAATATCTTTGTAGTCAGACTTCTACTATATGGAAACTTTATGATCTACTGTGTGTTTGATCCACCACACACAGGCAGTGTAAACAAAACATAATTGGGAAAAATGTTAGCGGCAAACCAAAACATCTGGGTATACTTCCAACCAATAAAATCACTGTAAATAAGCAAATCCATGCTTCACGTTTCTGCTCTTATTTTCATCAAAGTATAAATGAGTCATATACAGTGCATGTGAAGAGTCTTGTTCTGACATCTATCGCAGTTAATATACACCTTATTTTCCACATTGTAAAATACATTTACGATGCAGATGTTTGTCCGGGTAAAAAGGCCTACAGATAGAAGCCTATGATGAATGCAACATAAATCATCTTTTTAGTGTGGTAGGGGTGGAGTAAGGTATTTGCAGGTCGTCAGTTGTTAATTTAAGCAAATATATTATATAGTTGTACTCGTTCATAACTCATGCTAAACACTTATAATATTAGGATAGTGTATGACATATGATTTATATAAAGTAACTAATAATCCTTTGGATTCTAATTTCCAATTTTAAAGCAATTGGATTCCAGAGCAAAATATTGGCAAGTTCTGCAAGTGATGGAACACATTTTTTAAGATCTATATATTTGCACTGTAAGCACATCCACACTCACTCACTAACTGCCAACAGCCACAGTAATTGTAGTGGGTCTCAGTGCACTAACTGCCAACAGCCAAGTGAGCATCTCTTATTCAGTTTTCAGTATAGGTGTTTCCCCATACTGCACACTGATCCAGGCGTCAGTACATTCAGGAATTTCTTTGCACTTGAATCATAAATTTAGGTTGGGCCACGGCTTTTGAATGTCCATATCAGCAATTGGATGTCATGACAAATTTATGGATTGTGTGGCCCAGTGCTAATTGATTCTTTTAAATTCGTGACTTGCTGATCTGATTTGACAGAAATCAATCTGGAATTGAGCCTGAATTTAGGGATACTTTCCATAAAGTATTGTGGCTCGATTCCAGAGTGGCTCGTATCCTGTGCGTATCCGTACGTTTATCTCTGTTGTGAAGACTTACCAGTGCTGTGTATACTTAGGTCTGGATGATCCGGTCCATTGATATTTGTATATATTTTTCAAATGGAAAATTTCAATTATTCCAAAGAATGTTTTCAATCACCAATAATTGCTAATAGTTTCCTGCATAGTTATAGCCAAAGAGTTTATATTCGTAGAAATGAAAAAATGCTTGCGGGGCATAATTGTAAAGTACTTTGTAATACATGTTTATGATAAAATCATTGCTCTTTTTCTCTGAAGTGTGTATTAAACATGGATGGGACTTCAGTTTCTAAATCTCTTCTAACTGTTTATATTATGACATAATACTTTCACTATGTAAATAATTCTGTTGTTTAAGAGGTTGGAAAAATAACTTTACTGCGCTAATGTAAACAGCAATGCCCTATATGCAAATGTCAGGGGTTTTTTAAGATTGTAGTTTGATTATGAAAATCTCACATGCTATTGTTTGTGTTCAGAAACTGCCATCAGTGCCTTCTGCATTAAGGTTGTTTGTGTGGCAAATCTTAATATATTTCTAAAACTTTCTCTGTGCTACTTTTTATTTTCCTCTTTTCTCTATCTCTATCCATATGCCTAGTTTTATAACTAATCTAATAGAATGGGCACCACCACAGCGGCAGTGGAGTTCTGATAGTGGAATGCCTCTCCCCTTACATGCATGGCACCTCTAACACCAGGAGCCCACCTTATAGTTTACACATCGGCTTGGAATGGGGTTGGTGCATAAATGAAAATCGTACAAAAGGGATTAACCAACACAGCGGTTCAACTCTAGCATTATGATGAGTTCTCACACCACAATGTTTTCTTAGTTACTGAGGTGCATTAAACAATCCGGCTATTAATTGGTCTAAATGAAGTTAAGCCACTGTACAATGCATGACAGCCAGTTTCCAAACAGCGCTGACCAAATGACCAAATCGATCTCATCATCCAATTAAGTGACAATCAGTACCTTCTATTGGGTTGCAAGATAATGGCTCAGTGTATGAACAGACTTGTCTATAGCTCCTATGCTTAGAGTGATCACCACAGATAACAAATCCCTGACTGTTATTCAGTCAGACTAAAGCCTTCCAAACACTATGCGATAATTGAATAGTTTGAAGTAGCTATCAATTTGTCAGATAATCAGATCTTACAGGCAGTCCGAACAATCTAACCACTGCTTGGATGATCCCAGGACAGGACAGTACATTTGAGTGTTCTTTCATTTTTTTGTCTGTGTTACGACATATAAGTTATTGCAATACACAGCATGTTTAGTGTGTAGCCAACTTTACTTTAGTAAAAGTAAAAGGCTGGAGTAGTGTAAATGGCTTAGAATAAATTCACTTCTAAACTTAATAAGGTAGATCCAGAACTACGTCCGTCATGCGCAGATTACGTACAATAGCTACTACGCATGCGCAGTTGCTATTGTTCATTGAATTATGGCCGTCTATGGAAGACGGATGTAGTTCTGGATCCGGCCCAATGTGTGTAAATATTATAACATTTAAGATTAACATATAAAGTTCAACAAAGTAACTCACAATTTACATAGTGTGTTATTTAAAAAACTCAAACATGTATTTACCTGCTGTAATAATAATTTTAAGACAATTCCTTTATACCAATATAAGTAAATAACTTAAAATGTATTATAATCTGTAAATGTTGTGGTAGAAAGAGCAGCATTCAGTTCATTTGTATTATATTGTCTGTTGTTTATAGGAAACACCTTAAATGTATTAAGCTAAAACTTAAGTGTGCTAACACATTGAGCTATGGGACTCATAGCAAAATAAATAGAGGATTGTGTATAAGCTGTATTACTTTACATACTTACATTATATGACAATGTATTAAGTCCAACTTGTTGGATGTAATCTGCTTTGCTACCACTAGATGGAGCAATGCTCGTATGAGTTTAATAACTTTTTTGCATTGACTTTTCTTTTCTGGAATTTAGATTGTGGGTGGCCTATTAAAAAAAATATTAGAAGCTGGCAAATATTATTAATAGCAATTATGTCATATAAATTATCAGTTATATCTTATACATTCTAAATATTTCTTTTATATTACAGTGTCCAAGCAAAACTTATGACCCACTGATCAAATCTACCAAAGATTTTCCTGATGATGTAATAAGTTTTGTGAAGAACCATCCTCTTATGTATAAGTCAGTGTATCCACTACATGGTAGACCTGTGTTCACCAGATTAAATGTGGACTACAAGTTGACACAGATCGCTGTGGATCATGTTGTAGCAGAGGATGGCCAATATGATGTCATGTTTCTCGGCACAGGTAATGTGTTCTCTTGAAAGTATCTTACAATTATTAATATTATATTAATATGTATATATGTATATGTAAAGTTCATTTAGTATATTATAGGTGTAGTAGTAAGTATATTTTTGTTGAAACACAAAAAGGTAAATATATGTGTTTCAATTGTCACATTCTCTGTACTCCATTTTAACAGCAGAGGGCGCTACTACTCTATGTATATAAAAGCATTTTCCCATCTTTTGAAAATATTGAGCCTACAGTGAATGCAGTTTCAGTATATCATCTAATATTTTGACATATCTTCCTCTAAAAAAAAAAGGCAAATGTTCACAAAAAAATACATCTGGCAGCTTTTAATTAAAATCTTGGATATTTCTAGTTCATCTAGAATACACTTAATATATCTAGTTCAATTCAGTTCAATCATTGGTTTATACTTTTATATAAAAAAAAAATGATTTAGGTTACATTCTTGTCTTCATAGATATTGGAACTGTTCTCAAAGTGATTAGTCTTGCAAAAGATGTCTGGAATATGGAAGAGGTATTGCTTGAAGAACTGCAGATATTTAAGGTATTTAATATAAAATATATGTCTCATTGAGTGTATTTGACATTACTGTACATATTACATTACATAGTGCGTTACTATTATTAAAATACTTAGAATTTATGCTTTAGACTAAATTATATAACTATACATTTTCTTTTTTTGCTAAGTTTTTGAATTTACTATGCAACCTGTAGAAAACATTATCAAGATCAAATGTATTTATATAGACATTATAATATATACATGCAAATTATTATCTATTTATATATTTTTTATTTTTTTTATTTTAGCAACCAACACCTATTACAAACATAGAACTTTCAGTGAAACAGGTATGTGACAATGGAATATTCCTGCTAATATACCAGCAAATTCATTTTTACAGCAAATAGAATATAACCACAGTGATCATTAGTAATTAGTGATGTAATTGCCATAGTTTTCAAAATTGACAATACTGATGATAATAATAGTTCATTTTATTGTGTTATTATTATAATTGTTATTCTGGGAATGGAGAGCTGACTGTTAGAAGACAAATCATTTTATATGTTGGAATGTTTATTGCAGCACCAACTTTACATTACATCCCATGATGGCCTAGTTCAGCTGTCACCGCATAGGTGTGATACATATGGGAAGGCTTGTACTGATTGCTGCCTTGCACGGGACCCATACTGTGCCTGGGATGGAAATTCCTGCTCACGATATATACCAACATCAAAGAGGTAAAGCTTTAATGTCATTCTATGAAATATAGCATAGTCTTATGGCTTACCTATATAAATCTCATTTTGCCTGAGATAAGGTTTTGTTATTTTCCTTTGTATTAGTGGCAGCATATATTCATCTACTTTCTAAAATGTCCTATTAACATCCTTCCCCCATCTACCCATGCTTTGGGGATCCCTCTATATACACACAACCATGCCCTGTGTAGTATGGCTCTGCCCATTTTGTGTGTGAGCCTTATATAATGCTTGATATTATCTGATGTGGTTGCAGTCCCTGGTTCAATATGCTGCTTACAGAAATAGAAATAGCCAAAAGTTACTTTTCGTCTGTCTCTATTTCGAATAGGCAGCCGTTTTACAATTTTTTTTTAATGGGCGAGTGTGCCGATCAGCATACTCGCTCAATCATTTTTGCAACACTCGCCGGACCTGCCGCTGACAGCTCCGTAGAGGTGAGCAACCTCTCCGGGGACTTTTAGTGTTAGGGAAGGTAGGGTTCTGGTTAGCGCCATAGAAGAGGAGGGTTAGGGTCAGCCTGCGGGGAAGGGAGGGTTAGGTCAGGCTGTGGGGAAGGAGGGTTAGGGTAATGAAAGGGGTGGGTTAGTTTAGAATTAGGGGAAGGTTTGGGGTAGTTTATAAGCTTACCTTTTGGAGCACCATGTTTGGATCGATTGTTATGCCTCATCGAGGCATAAGCAACCGATATCCCAGCCAGTTCGAAATAGAGCCGTTCTTTGTGGGGACCCACACCCATCTGATGATATATTTTGTATCAGCCACACTACTAGAATTGGGACTGTGACTATATCCACACAAGCTATGATGCACTTTTGATATGATGCGGTTTTATGTCACTTTTGGATTAAAGGGTTACTAATGTGCATTCTACTCTACTGAGACCACACCCTAGTAGAGGAACGAACAGTTTGTGCCCTGGGAAACCATTTGGCTATATTCCAGGGAAGTTAGACCCTCTAGATTTGGTAAAGCATGTTTTTGAAAAGCTACCTAGTCTATAAAGTGAAATTGTGTTTTCTATTTAAATTTTTCTATTTCTTATAAACTGGTCACTGTTTAATGACATGGTATAACATAGTGTACTAATGTAGTGCAACCACAACAAGTTATGTTGTTACTCAGCTAGAAAAAAATGGTTTTAGCTTAATAAACTGGCAACTCATGCATCAGTGAACAACACCCTGCAGGTGTAGATTTGTTGATGCTTTCTCCATATTTCTGTTCCAAATGTGCTTTGGTTTCTCTTTCGAGGTGTTGAAAGAATGTGTCTCAATAAATCTTAGTAATTTCCTTGTTCCTTTCCTTGTACAACTAGGAAACCAAAACCTTTTATTGAGTAATTCACAAATAGGGTATATTTCTGTTCCTTTCCTAATATGCAAATATTACCCTTTCCCAAGGCGTGCACGAAGACAAGATGTGAAAAACGGGGACCCACTGACACAGTGCTGGGATTTGGATGAGAGTAAGTACAGGTTACAAGGGGATTGATTTAATGTGTTCAGCATGCATATGAGACATACATAAAATGCATGAGAGGCAAAACACAGGGTATAATGATAAAGATGCGCACAACTTCAGTAAGTGTAAGCACTGAGCTTAGCGTCATCTCCATGAAGACAACTTGCACTATTGTTTACACTGCATCATGCATCAGTTTAAATGTTTTGAAATATATGTAGATATGAGCACATATCATATGAATGGAAGGATTGTCCACAGGGTGCCACTTGCTCAAGAACAGCCAAGCCCATTGACAAGGGGCACAAAGATGACATTAAATTAATAGAGTCTAACCCATTCCTGACATATAATAATATTCATTTAGTAATTCAAATAATTATGTTTATATTTGCTTTTTCTTATGCTTATTTTTGGTTTTAAGGTCCTATCTAGGAAGATCTCCCTGTGCATGACAGCTTTTGCTTGAATCCCTTTCAGATCACTACCAAATAACCGGGTCTCAGCAATAACCTGGGTATTTGGTGGTGATGTGAAACGTCCCTTTTTCGGTTACCCGTGTCTATTGACCCAGGATTCAGACTTGGAAAAAAAGAAGGGTTTTTCACGGGTCTGACACAGTACTGGTGTCAATGTGAAAGGTCTTGTGTTGTTTTTCAACACGAGTCCATCACAACGACACCTGATTGGACAGATTTCTATACTATGGCTATGGAAATAGTAAAGAAAGCTGTAGCCGGGAGCCGCAAACAGGTAAAGGAGACAGGCTGCATTTTGTTAGTACTTTTAGATCTCCTTTCTGGTCCATCTGCCTGCAGTTCCAATATTCACCACTATGTATTAAGTACTTGTATGTCCGCTTTCTGGTGCACCTGCGGACGTTTATTGTGGAGAATAGTGGAACTTCAGGCAGACGGACCATAAAGGAGTCCTACAAGTACTAAAAATGCAGCCTGTCTTCTTTCAGGTCCTTTCTTTTATTAAAAAAATGAAGTCAACGTCATTTGCTTGTCAGGGCGGTCCCGGGAAATTCATGTGAAATGGTCATGCTCTGCAACTTCCCAGGTTTTTGTGGACTTATAACGCACCTTTTTTTTGACATGGCAATTCGCCCAGGAAAAACCCGGGTTTTCAAGGGTGGTGATGTGAAAGCGGTATGAGTCTGCTCTGCAAATTCTCTGAAAGCATTTGGTTAATTTCATTACTGAAATTAGATCATTTGACAATAATAATATCAGCAGTAAATCAACAGCAAATGTTTAAAAGCCCTAACAGTTCATTATCTGCTGTCTGCATTTTGGTGGAATACACTTAACTGCTACACTGATAATATCATGTATTTATATGGCTGCATTATATTTACATAACAGCAGATATAGTGCCAGTTCTGTATATTTTGACATCTGTTCATCTTTGAATGCTTGTTTTTCTGCAGGGACTACCCATGAAGCTCCTGAGGAAAAAGTTATATTTGGGATTGAATTTAATTCTACTTTTCTGGAATGTGTTCCCAAGTCACAGCAAGCCACTATTACATGGTTTATTCAGCACACAGGGGAGGAACATCAGGAAGAGGTAAGTCATCTTAGTGATATGTCTACAATGGAAATGTTATCTTTTCTGATAATCTCTGCACTGTTTTCTTCTTCCCTTACTAAATGTATTTTACACTGCCTTGGAAGCCATTTATCTTGTTCAGAGGAAAGCACTCCCAATACTGTATCATTTTCCATTTTAACTTTTATGACATGAAGGGAAAGTTTATTTGATATGTTATGTGTTTTGGCAAGTGCTTAAGGACAGCTTAACACTTATAACAATATAAAGTTTTGTTTATCAGTATTATACTTAGTTAAAAAGTTAAAAGTTGAAAAGTACTAAAAAAAAATAATAATTGTAATCTGTCAGTAGAAATGCATGAATATTTCACAGTGGGTTACTGAAATACAGTATACTTGATTGCATTGTTATCTGAGAAATTTAGTAGAGAATTTATAACCAAATATGATTTATAATTGGAACTAATAGCATTCATTAGTTTTTCCAGACACAACAGTAAAGAATATATAAAGGTCATGGATGGGGTTTCTACCCCATTTAACCATATACATCTGTACTTACAGCCAAGTGCAAGCCATAACTGGGAGGCGAATTATGTCCATATAATAAATTTATCTTTATATTTACATATACTGTTACAATTTATCCAGTGCAATAAAAAGGGCTTATATTCTAAAACAAGGATATCCAGTCTTCACACATATTGTTCCATTGTTTTGTTCATATCAAAGAGGATGCTCCAATATTGGACCATAGTTATGTATTTTTACAGAGGAATCAGTATGCAAGCTGATAGAATCTTAGCATTAAAGATGTGTTACACACATACAAGGCAAAGGTGGAAGTAATAGAAAATTACTTGAATAATATAAATATTATTATATATTCATCTCTCTTAACATATTAATAGCAAATTCATTCCTGTATCTTCCAAATTCCAGAAGATAATCAGTCATTGTGACGTGTGTTCCTCTGACTGTTTAATCATTATGAAAGGTATGCTTTGAAGCTGACACCCAAAAACAGCTGCTTTGTCTGAGAGGATCCCGCACATGTGCTTTAGATAGTTATCTAAAAATTCTGTTTACTAAACAAAAAGAGCGGACCTCAATTTCAGTCACCAAAACAAACATATGGCCCACATCCGTGTTTTTATTATTATAAATTTGAAGCATCCTGATTTACATAATGTTATGATCTGACATAAAGTAATTTACTGTCCACAAAGATCTTTGTTTTCCTAACATGTACCACTGCCTAGAGGCTGTAACTTATTTCATCACTGCTGTTATCAATTATAATAACACATATGAACTTTGTTTATATTTTCAAAGATAATCACAAATATCATTTTCATGTCTGTAAAAATATAGAAGGCACTAAAATAAACAAGCCATTGTTTGCCATCAAACCTTTCATAATGTAGCGTAAAATAAAAAATAAGTCAAACCCAATTAGAGTCAGTACATTTGAAGTTCTGCAAATATTTGTATACCCATTATACAAGAAAGGCTGTGTAGCTATATTACTCTCTCAATACCCAGAAAGCATAATCATTTTCTGAATGTTGTTAGGCACAGAATGTTTTAACTTCAACACGGCTCATTTAAGGGGGTCAGGGACAAAAGTAGGTAATGCCTCATAGCAAGTGTGCCTGCAGACATCTAAATTAAGGAACAACTTAAAAGCTCCTATTCCCCTCATCCAGTGCTTATGTAATGTGACCAGCCAGTAGTGAAAGCGCAAAGATGGAAGTCTCTTTTAAGTCAGTATTTAGAGGCTCTAACTGCTATGCACTGTTTATAAAAAAAAACATACCAACTGCTTACAGCTTAGTGATGTCCTTTGCTGGCAGGAATGGCTGATTGCTCCTGGCTGTGGGTTTAGAGTGGGATCCTCTCTGCTCTATGCCTCATACAGGCCACACCCCCTTGTAACCATGGCATTTACACCACTGAAAAATGTTATTGTTAGAAATAATAAAGGACCAGATCCTCAGTTCCCACTTTGTATATCCAAAGTAACAGATATGTGGAGATCCCCTATTTTAGGTCCGTATTATTCAGGCATTACAGGCATATTTTAATAGTTTTGATTAGTTGGATCAGAAGAGGTGGCAATGTGGATGACTGGATCAGAACACATAGAGAAGTCACATATGAACTATATAATAAAAAGTTGGAAGTACCATTTCACTTATGTCTGAATAGGTCAGAATGTACTCTGATGGAGTAGCTCTGTTGCAAGCTAGAACACCTAAGCAGACGAAATTTGACCCAAATGCATGGAAACTAGTGTATAATTTGATGAATGATCAGGCCTAGTAATAATAACAAAAATAATAATAATATTAATAATAATTTTTTTTATTTTTAGCAAAGTCTTGCACAATCCTTGTTGAATAAGTATGCTCATAAAATATCATTGCCAATCCCCGCTAAGAAAATCTGTTTTCTGAAATTTTGAATAAAGCAGATTTTCAATTTTTTTTTTCATGGATGGGTGAGTATGCTGTTCGGCATACTTCACCCTTTCAGTTTCGCACTTCCACAGTCTGTGATATCCCTCCGCCGCTGCTATCGCCGGACCAGGAACAGGTGTGTAAACTATCTGTGCGGGGTAGGGAAGGTTAGGGTCAGGCTGCAGGGGAGGGAGGGTTAGGTTCAGGCTGCGGGAGATGGTGGGTTAGGGTTAGGCTGCAATTAAGGGAGGGTTATGGTCAGGCTGCCAGGAAGGGAGGGTTAGGGTAAGAATTAGGGAGAGGAGTGAGGGACTGATGAGGCATAGCAATCGAAAACCCAGCGCTGGAGAGAAAACGTCCGTTTCGAAAATCGGCCGTTCATACCGGAGCCCCACACCCCTAAAATATTTATAGCAAAACAGTAGTAAAACTGGCAAATTTAAAACTGATTTTATCTACACACCAACCCAGTGTTTATGGATGTACAATTTTTAATGCAATATTTACATGTTTTTGGTTATGCATTTTGGTTGCTATTGTGCTATATCATAATTAATTTGTTTTATTACACTAATACAATAAGTCCACCAGGCCCTTCCTAAAATACATTTGCTGCATGGGTCATAACTAAACAAATGAATGTAAGAATGTATTATATAGTTTTAAGACTAAATTTGACCAAGGCAAATTTGTAATAATTTAATATAAAATTAAATAAAACGCATCAAATTGGTACTTTGTTTTTAAAAACAAGATTTGTTGTAGATTCTGGATGGTATATTTGATCATTAGTATGCCGCATGCTTACTACTGGATGGAATACGGTTATTTGATCATTATTGCCACCATACATTACTGTTGACATACTGTAATCACGCTTTCTGTACCTGTAAATCAGCATGCAATGTTGTGTATAGTCTCTCTATTATCACATGTGTTACTATGGGAACTACAAGGTACAGTTAGTAATACATTATACCAAACTGCTGGCATTAAACATTACTATGTTCAGAGCAGAGTGCATGTTTGGCATATCAAATGTCCTTTTACATGATTGTCTAACAAGATAGCAATATAACAAAATATTATACTTTCATCTGTAAATGTACTGCATGGAATAGAAGTGTAAATGCATGATAATACCTAAGCACAATAGCTCATCCAATGTCTAAAAGTACTGTTTTTCCAAAGAACAGTGATTTAAATCAAATGTTTTACATCTGAACATCTTTGATGCCTTAGATGTGGTTAATCTTTTAAGCTTATATTTGCTAATTAGACAAAGACATTTGTTCCACATCAAAAACAAGGTTCAATTAGGGTAAGGAAATTGCTATAATAAGCTAAAGTAATAATCAGGTACCAGACATATTGTAATGAACCTTTTTTAATCTCAATTAATAATAAAGAAGTATTGTAAGACAAGTATATGGCTACAAAAAGAAACTTAATTTATAATCCAAGTACTCTTAATGTTTCTGTACATAGAATAAAAGAGAGCTTTTATTTGTTAGATAGTAATGGAAACAGCTTATGCCAAGATGGAAAAATTAGTGTTCTTGAACCCCATGTAAACAACTTACATATAAGACAAGTAACCTAAATATATTTATGGAATAAAAAAAGGAAAATACTTGGCCTGATCCATATTGAAACTTAAAAGAGACTGCATCCTGCATTTATGAAAACCCCAGGCTGCTAATGAGCCATTAACGAGTGATCAAGACATGAAAGTGAGTGTGACTCTAGGTCAGGACACAAGTGCAGGCTTTTGCATACTGACACATAACAACCAAGCACTATGTAGATATCTCTCCTTCCCCCAGCACAGTTCATTTTCTACAATGGAAATGTTTGTTATGCTTTGAATATTTGGTCTTAAATAAGAATATGATTATACTGTACTAAACATCTACAGTATTGAAAATAAGAGGAGAAAGTTACTCCTGGGCTAAACCATGTTGTTTTTAGGGGGGGGGGGTCAAACTAATTTTGCTCTATGCATGCATGGAGAATAGTTTGCTTTTGCTTATTGTACACAGAGAGTGATCAGCTTTACTTTTTCACTGTTATTTAGACTTGAGCTGGGAAACATCACATCTCAATTCTAATACTGTTTACAACAGATGAAATAGGACTCCCCTGAAATCAACATGGTTTAGCCCAGGTGTAACTTTCCTCTAATTTCAAGCTCCTTCTTAAGTCTGAATCAGGCCCTATTACACAAAAAATACATTATAATTATTTTATTTCTTATGCATTATTTTCAGAGGTTATTAGACACAGCGTAAAAGCATACTCAATATTTCCTTACCTTTAATAATCATTTGTAATGGTTTCATATAGAAATGGAGAGTTGATCGCAAACAGCTTCCTGGATTTAGACATGTCCTCTGGTTGGTGCTGTCTTACTGTACATAGTTATGCTAGCATTCTAGTCATTTACATACTATACATTTATTGTACAACGGTGACACCAACCACTTATTCTGTAACACCCCTTTGAACCCAGGTTATTGCACAAGTGAGTTGCGTTTGGGTCTGTATCGCCATATTTGCATTTGCATTTGCAGTTGTTCTGGGCATGTGCTGTAAGAAGCTATACAGAGATACATTATGCTAACAGGTTTCCGTCATACACTATTCTAACAGGTGGACATCTCAGGCTTGATTAGGACCATTGTGTTTATGAATACATGAAAGTGTAGTTATTTCTTTTAAATCAATGTTCATTTGTTGTGTTACAGATAACAGCCGATGACAGGGTGATAAAAACAGAATATGGGCTTCTGATCCGCAGTCTTCAGAAAAAAGATGCTGGAATGTATTATTGTAAGGCACAGGAGCATTCGTTCATTCACACCCTGGTAAAGCTCAATGTAAAAGTTATAGAAAATGAGCAGATGGAACAAACACAGAAGATGGAAGATGATGAGGGTAGAGGTCGAGATTTAATGACAGAGTCAAGACTCAGGTACAAGGATTATTTACAACTTCTAAGCAGTCCTACCTTTAGCATGGATGAGTACTGTGAGCAGATGTGGCACAAGGAAAAGAAGAGGCAACGCAATAAAGGTGGAGCAAAATGGAAATATGTCCAAGAGCTTAAAAAGAGCAGGAACAGGAGACATCACGAACAAAGGGAGAAGCAAGCTAGGATTTTATCGGCATAGACTGAGCCTCTGGTTTCTGTGGACAATTTAATACTTATTCCATTGTGTACATTTCTTGTATTAATATTCCTTCTTGAAATGGGAAGAAACGATGCATACAAGACAATGTAGTACCAAGAATATTATAGAAAGTGAAGCTAATTCACATTTTTGTATTACAGCATTTCAGAAAATAGAATGGAATTAAGGGGTCTAAGTATACAGTACTTCTTGTGTAGTGTTGTTTGTATGTAGCTCCATCTTGTGGGTTAAGTTAATAATGACTGGTCGTTCCGGCTTTTATTTATTAAACTATGTTATTTAGGTGTTGCATTCTCTTCCTTTTTGTAAGTTATAAATTAATATTGGGATGTTTAAAGTAACTGTTTACTTCTTTTTTAGTTTGTTTTTGTTTTACTACGGGAATTTTGTATTTTTGTTAAGACAGCCTGATGGAGAATTTTGTAATTTAATTGTAATTTTACATTGTTGGATATCCTAAACAAGAACAGACATTTAGCCATCTGTACCAGTATTCTGCTAATGGTTTAACATTAGTCTTTTGGTAATTTCATGCATACATTGTTCCGCATTAGTCAAAACAATAACATTCACTTTTTGCAGGTCTCAAAATGTCATTACTAAGTTCTCTTGCATCAGGAAATTGCGCACAATTCAATAAAAAATATTTGTACAATAACTGTGTTTTTTCCAATATATATAAAAAATGTAGACACATTTTGTAAAGCTTTGCTCAAAGTGGGCTTTTTGTGTATTGGTGAAATGTTATTGCTACAGGATTTAAAAACGGATTTCAATGTTCTGTAGTGACAAAAATGTTAATTAGAATGATACAAACCAATGATACCAGTGATTCTGAAAAACTGAAAATGTCATTCCAAAATAACAAGTTAATATATTTGTTTATGAATTTGTTCTTAAACAGTTGGGATCTGATTTACACTTAAGAATGCGTTAGGTTCTTAAATATAGGCAACTAGTAGCAAGGTAACTCCCTTGGCACGCCCCCGGTTTTCAGGTTTTTAAGAGGCTCCCTTTACTGTAGGTTTGCATGTGTGTGCGTGGGGCGTCTAATTATGAACGTGTTTGCATAACCGCGCCTCCTTTTGGTAATTTAAATGCCTCCCTACACCCAATCTTCGTATCTGCCGTGCTAATTATTTATGGCATGCCCCTTTCGGCGTAAGTTACTGTGAACCTAGAGACTTAAGGTACGTTGTATTGAATTACGGAATTTGCATTCCCAAGTCCAATGTAAATAGCGTATAAAAGTCACTATGCATGCACAGTATATACCTTCGTAAAAATACGCACCTAAAAACACAAAAATTCTTAAGTGTGAATCAGGTCCTTGGTGTTAAATTCCAATAGTTTATAAAGCTCCATAATAATAAGGAAGGTTTTAGTCCTAGCTATATAATGCATGCTGGAAAAAATGGATAAAAGAAAGGTAACCCAAACGCTCTTTGAATTACAGCCTCTTCTTGCTTACTTGGGAGACAATGAATAACAATGAAGGGTTAACTAGGAGCGTTAACTGAATATGTCTATTGTACAATAAATAAATGGATGTAAATATGTAAATCTATGTATATACACACACAATGGATGTGATCTGCCCAGAAAGTAAAATAGAATCAAATGAGCCTAAACTACTTGAGAACTTCTTCCCGTGGAGGTAACTTTAAATGAAGTGCACCTGTAGATGAGACTGTCCGGCGGCTTTGCCGAGAAAGTAAATAGGAAATAAAAAGATGTATCAGTAAAACCAATATTTAATAAACATATTTAAAACACTGGGAAAATGTCCATATAAACAAATAGAGCTAAAAGCTCAAAAGGAAGCCGGAGGTAACTGCAATCAATACGTCTAGCTCAGAAGTCCTTCACAGCACTACATGATGATCACAGTCCCAGGTAAACTGTGTGTCAGAAGGAAGATCAGAAGAGCTGCAGGGGGACGCCTGGCTGTCGGACCTGAATGGGAACCTCCTCTGAGTCACTCGCTGACACGTTTCGGACAGGAGTCCTTTCTTAAAGCGTCTTTAGTTGCGGTTACACTCTCCGCAACGACACTCTGAATTTAAAAAAAGGGACATCCGAAAGTTACTTTTTGGATGTCCCTTTTTCCTATACTTACCGCTTTCTACTTTTTTGGGGGGAATGGGTGAGTATGCTGTTCAGCATACTTCACCCATTAACTTTTGCAATGTGCGATATCCCTCCGCCGTCCTTCTGCCGCACCTCCGCTGCTGCTATCGCCGGTCCTGGAACAGGTAAGTAAATTATCTCTGTGGGGTTAGGGTTAGGGTCAGGCTGCATGGGAGGGAGGGTTAGGGTCAGGCTGCAGGAAATGGTGGGTTAGGGTCAGGCTGCAATTAAGGGAGGGTTAGGGTCAGGCTGCCAGGAAGGAAGGGTTAGGGTTAAGGTAGTGAGAGGGGAGGGTTAGGAAAAGGAATGTGGGACTATTTTTTTTACTACTTTTAGGACCACAGAGCTTTCGGTGCTCCGTGGATCGATTGCAATGCCTCTT
The DNA here is from genome assembly GCA_011038615.1 of Limnodynastes dumerilii. Classification (NCBI taxonomy): domain Eukaryota; kingdom Metazoa; phylum Chordata; class Amphibia; order Anura; family Limnodynastidae; genus Limnodynastes; species Limnodynastes dumerilii. Next base: position 281,603 of record WWET01000191.1, on the reverse strand, counting down.
GGAGGCATATGCAAACTGGCTGGGAGAAATCTTTAGGTGTTTAGAAGCTTGAGCTGTCCATTTTGCAGCTTTGCCTTTGAGACTTTTAGCAGGGCCTTGAAGATGTGAAGTCATGCTAATCTCCAGTCTGTAAAATCGCACTGAGGGCCTGAACCAGAGCGCAGCGCACGCAACAGTACCTCAGGAGGTTTGTGCAAGTACAGGAGGCAGTATAATGGGTACAAACCAACCAAGCTCAATGCAACTACATATAATATGCACAATATTCTAGTAGCAATTTTTTACATTTAAGTATTGTATTTGAATTAATAAATTCTTTCACAGATGTCTAAAACAGGTCATTTGCGTCACCCCCTGGACTTTGATATGATCTGCGGCTGATATAAATACTTTGACATAAACAGTGATATTTACCTCTGTGTTTATGTCTGGATCAGGTACTCTTGCTTGAACATGCCCTTACTGTACACTGACAATATGGCTACTCATTTTCCACACATGAGAAACCTTCATAATGCAAGCAGTCATAACGCTCAGGTCTGGATTGCATGTAATAGCGTGTGCTACACCGCTGAGCCTGCACAGTGGAAAGCAACACTGACATACGCTACGCCATCAGGCATATGTTTACCTCTGGATCAGACCTTTACTATCTTATATCCAGCAGCCCTGCTGCATCAGTGTGATTCTTTAGGGCATTGCTGTGTTTACTCTACTACCATCACTTTTACATTTTTATTGGGTCATCTTATATCGTATTTCTCATTATGGTACTGGCCTCTGACATCCAAAGTTTTAGTAACTGAATTTTTTTTAATAATACTCAATATTTTGTTTTTAGATCTGAAAATAGTTCAAAATTAGATAAAACTCAAAAGAAAACAAAACAAAAGCAAAGTGTAAGGTATTATAATGGCAGTACAGGTATATTTACAGGTCTGTATAGTGAATCTGAAGAAGTCTCTAAATCAGAAGGCCTAATCTGAGTAAACTCAAGAAATATCTGTAGTTCAGTAGCAGGGATGTAAATTCAGGCAATGCTACATTAACAGCAAGAAATGATTCAGAAAGCTTAAAAAGGCTTCATAGGGAGGAATATTCTATTTCACCTACTAGGGGCTACAAGCAAAACCATATGCTGTCAATTAGGTATGACCATACAACATCACAGGAGATTTCAATTTCCAAGCATTGCCTTGATTCTGCAGACAGCAGACATAAAGGGAAATCCAGATGGAAACACAAAATATTGTAGTAAGTATTTTTAATTAAATGACAGCAAATATAATTGTGCTACAAGATAATAAGATATTACCTCTAGATTGAGAAGAGAAGACATAGTATTATAATTCTATATATTAAAAAAATGTATATGTATATATATATATATATATACCTGTTTATTGAATATATAAATTGTGGGAGAAAGAACATTAAATAAATGTAGGCATATTCGTCATGGTATGACATTATGAAAGCATTATTATGTGTCATGGTAATGAGAAATTACTCTTCATAGTTAAACAAAGTGCTAGTGTCACAGACAAGCCCTAACATACTGAAACATTCTGCTGTTGCTGTTGACTGTCACATGACAGTTTAGCGTTTGGTTTTCATAAATGAAAGTGAAAGGGCAAATGGAAACACTCTACTGTTTAAATCATCATGCAGAACTGAACAAGGGACATATGTTAAGACTAGGCTTGCTGTTTTCCATCCATCGTGTAATCCCATGAGAACATATTCCATGGTACAAGGAACTCAGATTAGCACGCAATACTGCCTCTCGATTATAATCAAGCCCTTATTTCAGAATTCAGATCAATATTGTTTTTATTACTATTTTGTAGTTGAGCAGTTCAAAGCCCTGAGCAGTAACTTGTTTAACCCTATACTGAAATATATTAAACCATAAGACCATAATATAAATAGCAACTATTTTAATATTCTTTATTTGAACACATGCATTGCAGAAATAAACTACAATACTGTCTTGAGGAGACTTTTCAAGGTATATTGTCAATGGTTCATTGTGCAGACAGTTACAGTCCCGAAGAGACTGTCACGCTCTTTCGTTTTAGTGATGTGTAGTAAAAATACAGCATGTGTCATAGCAGCATGAGCAAGAGCAGTGAATAGTGGTTATAAAATACACTAGAAGTAGATTTATGTTTTCTTTATGTGCAATGAATTTGTTGCACGCTACTTCATATACAGTGTGTATTGTACTTGATCTGAATTTTTTGGTAATAGATTTTTTATGTATTATATCTATATATATATATATATATATATATATATATATAGTTAAATAATAATTATTATTGCTGTATCATATAGTACTAAACAGCTGGCTGTCTTTTTCAGATAATGTCTTCCTTTCTTTATAGAGAATTTATACAAATTTTGGAGGTAGTTGTACTAATTGCTTGCAAATACTTAATGTACTCGATTTATTGGACTTTTATCTGGTTTAATGTCAATACACATGGAAAAATAGTTTACACCTACTAAACAGAATATATAGGACCTTTTAAAAGCACTACTAAAATCCTGCAGCAGCCTTACACCTTAGAGTGTCCAAAATCCCTATAAACCTATGGTTCAATATGTGGCTCATAAATAATTCAATAAATAGTTCAAAGTCCAAATTAGATGGCATACTGGTAAGTAAAAACCCAAAATGTAGCGTCAATTCCACAGAGGTTCCTCAATAATTGTGGTTGAGTCCCATATCAAAGTGCACTGTGCTCTCCGGAAAGATTGTGGCAGCAAAAAGTGGAAGTCCAAACTACAGTGGAGAATATCCTAAACGGAGGTGCAAAGATTGAGGAATGAGAGTTCCTGAATGAAGTGATGCGGAAGATCCTTGATGCATTTTGGGGCTGGCCCTTTCTCAGAACTGATCCTCCCTTCGGTAAGATCTGGATTCATATGTGGTGTTCCCAGCTGAGTGTTAGTTAGCTTGATTGACGGATGTCAAGAAGACAATAGTAAACTTCCGCATATCGGGTTGGTAATTATTCTGGATGCCATGATAACAACATTTTTAAGTAAAACTTCATAAAACTTTTTATATATTTTTAGAGGAAAAAGTAGTAGAAAAAAAAATAAAGGGGATAGAAAAATAACAAAAAAAAAGGCATAATAGTGATTTACATAACATCAATATGTATGGAAAATAAGTGTATCGATGAAAGACACATATTTTAATTATACAGAGTGACCTGTTTTTAATAACCTATCCCCAACCAGTAATAAGTGAATGGGTGGGGGTCCCCGCTAAGAACGGCCATATGTCGATAGGGCTGTTCTCTCCCAGTCAGCTTCGAACTGGCTGGGATATCGATTGCTTATGCCTCAAGGAGGCATAGCAGTCGATCCCCGAAGCACTGAACATGGTGCTCCGAAAGGTAAGCCTAAAAACTAACCCCAACCCTTTCCCTAATTCTAACCCTAACCCTCCGCTTCCATTACCATAACCCTACCCTCCCTTTCCCGCAGCCTGACCCTAACCCTCCCTTCTCTGCAGCCTGACCCTAACCCTCCCTTCTCCCTAGCCTGACCCTAATACTCTTTTCCCTATAGCCTAACCCTAAGACCCTGCTCCCTGCAGCCTGACACTAACCCTCCTCTTCTATGGCCCGAACCCTCCCTAAGAGCCTAATCCTAACCCGGATAATCATCAGGATCAGTAATAATATTGTTAATTCTTTTTGCTTTAAAGTCTGCTCTAAAGACTGAATGCATTATGAACAGTAATAAGCCAAGATAGTGAGGGGAAAATTAGAACTTAATATTTAGTCTGTTATTATTAAATTGAGTGCTTAACAATTTCAGGGCGTGCAGATGATCTGAATTACTATGGATTAGATCCTATTTTAAGCTGATTGGATCCCCAAGCAAAAGATTTGTAGGGATTTGCTAACATTCACTGCATTATAATAGAAAAGATTCAATGGCATTGTAACTATACCTACTGAGGTGGATGGAATTCTGACAGCTAGACCCTACCTTAAGTTTTCCTGTTCTACTAGTGAACTCAAACAGCACCTCACATTTGCCATTGCTTTTAGTCTTAATGGGTTGGAATGCACTCTGCACAGTTTGTATTGTAATGACTTACACATGGCACATTTGAACACAATTACACTTTGTTAAACTTTTGAGACAAAAAAAGTGAATTTAGCATATCACACATTTCCATTTCATTCTGTAATAGTTCTTTTTTTATTGCATTTTATGCATGAATACAAACAGGTAAAGACCTCAATGTTAAACTAAAACTTCCTATGTTCTAATCTAAAACAAAGCAAACTAACTGTAGTCAACAGCCTAAGGTTCCTAAAATATATAGAAATAGTTTTACTCTATACAGATAACTACTGAAGTCTTGGAAGTATCTGGAAGAAAAATATACTCAATGTATCTGAAAAATTGGTATAGATATACAAACCTAAATATCACTTTACAAAAATCATCATAAATTGTTTAGGTCTACAGATCATGATTGCAGAAAAAAAGACAATTAGGACTAAATTTACTAAGAATCGTGTTTGGCGGTAGTTTGGAACCGCCGCACATCACCACATTTTTCTGGTGGTTTAGGGAGCGCATTTATTATTGGGTGGTTTATTGTTTAATGTAAATTCATTGCCATATATGCTGGATTGTAAACCTTTAAAATGCTAGAAGTTTGGATTTTAAAGGTGGCGGTTTGTATGTAAAATGCCAAATTTCAATATGATCCTTTTTCTGGCTGGTTTCATATTGGCTAGTTTACGTCAGGAGATTTGACATCACAATCATTATATAAGCTTCGGCAGTTCCACATTAACTTTGATAATGTTGTGAGAGATAGGGAAGTGAGAGGAGCTAGGAGATTTGGAACCTTTGTGTGAGCTATTCTGCAGAGTTCTTTTATTTGTCTGATTGTTATGTGAGTATTCTTGGAGGAAGACCAAGGCAGTTAGAAATATTTGTATCTCACATGGGACTGGATCCAGACTAAGGTACGATGCACCTCTTACGCATGCAAAGTGTGTAAGTGGGGTGTTTTGAGTGGAGAGCACATCTATCAGCTATCACCCCTCTAGTGGCTATGGGCCTGATCCAGAGCTACGATGTAGCGCTGAGCGTGCTAACGCTCAACGTTACATCGCTGACTCCCCCCTGGCACTCCCCCTGTGCGGGCGTATGGCCCCTTCCTTACGCCGGCTGAAGGCTACCCTAGC